>JAMPIV010004095.1:0-211396 GCA_024509875.1 Oreohelix idahoensis
TTGGAGGGGAGAGGTATGATGGGGTGGTTTGATGGTGGTTGAAATGATAGGAAGGGGGAGGGGGAATGTGGAATTGAGTGATGGGAAGGTAGGTGGAAGAGTTGGGGGGGGAGGAGGATGAATGAGAAGAATGTGGGGGATGTAGTTGGGTATGATGATTGGAAGGATGGAGGTTAGGGTGGGGAGAGTAGGTTTGAGATGTGGTGGGAGAGTAAATAAGAGAATGAGGAGGTAAAGGTGAGGGGTGAGGAGAGAAGAGGTGGGGGGGGGGTGGAGGGGGGAAGGAGGTAGGGGTGGGGGGGGAATTGGGAGGGAGGGTGTAAGGATGTATGGGGGGGAAGTTGGGGGAAGGGGTGGAGAGGGAGTGAGGGTGGAGAGATTGGGGGAGGGTGATGGTGGATGGGGATATGAGGGAGTGATGGGGGTGGGGTTAGTAGGTGAAAGAGGTGAGGGTGGGGATGTGAGGGGTAGGGGGAGGAGGATGAGTATGGGGGGGGGAGGTGATAGGTGGGGAATGATATGAGGTGTGGATGATTAATGGACTGGGGTAGGGGAGGGTGGGAGGTCAATCTGATGGGTCAAACCATCATTGGGCTGGTAGGGGGGGTTGGGGGGGAAGGTGGAGAAAATGGGAGATAGGGTTGTGGTAGATAATGGATTTCTCTGGGATAGTATCATAGGGAGGGTTGAGCACTTTCTTGAAGGTCGCAGTGATTGGTTTGGGGAGCGATCATGAAAGGGTCTGACATCTTGAGGGGGGGGAAAGGATGCGTGGTTTCCCTGTCATGTCTGAGGGGGGGGGAGATTTAATTTGGTTGTGCTCTGATTTGCAGCAAACCAAGGAGTGATCTGTGTCACAGTATGCACTATGGTAGTGAGCGCGTTGGAGAGCACAGGAGGAGTGGCCTTCTGACGAGAAATCAGGTCAAGTTGGTGCCAGTGCTTGGATCGTGGGTGTCTCCATGACACCTTATGCTGGGTTTTGTCTGAATGTAGGTGTTGGTCACGCAGAGGTCATGGTGGACGCACAACTCTAAGAGCCGTTGTCCATTTTCATTCATCTTGCCAATACCAAACCTGCCCAGACATGAAGGCCATGAAACATTATCGGCACCCACTCTAGCGTTAAAGTTACCAAGGAGAACAAGCTGTTCTTGCCTAGGTATGCTTTTGATAATTGCTGTTAGATTCTCGTAGAACTCATCTTTAGCTTCTGAAGCAGATGTAAAGTGTAGGTAGCATACACACTGACAAAGGGTGATGGGACCTGGAGTGCTAGTTTGCAGGCGGAGCGTTAACAGGCGTTCTGATCCATTGGGTCGCCTGGGTTCAACCATGTTTAGTTAGCGATTTTTTTGACCGCAAAACCTACTCCGTGTTCTGATAGCTTTATGGAAAGAATTCTTTCCCTTGCCAATAAAATGATGTAGTCCTTTCTCGCTCAAGAATCCAGAGCCGCGAGGCGCTTTTCCTGAAGTGCAGCTATATCCACCTGAAGTTCGTTTAAGCTCATCATTAATTATGGCTGGTCTTCCTTAGGAATCGTTTACATCCTGTAGTTTTGGATAGTCCAGTCAATAACATAGTCCGGACGTTCCAGCATCCCAATCTTATTTTTTCGATAATTGCTTGGTGCAAAATTTTCTGTCCACAGTTCGGGTTTGACCCTAATCCCCATGCACCCAATGGGGAAAGCAGACAGTGGCGGGACAACACCTTATTGACTGGGGGCTGCCCAGCTTGAAGCGGGCGGTAGCTGTCCAATGAGATCCTAGAACCTCTCCCACTGTCGGAAGTAGCCCCTGGCGCCATGCCCTACGCCAATTGGGCAAAATGCTTATAACCGGTAACTGCTACTTCCCGTGTTTTGCCGACACCTATAGGGTGAAGCTGGAGTGTCCTCTCCAGGGCGCGAGCTTGGGCACAGTTATATGGAGATCAAGCTGTTGCCCATGCAGCATTTTCCCCCTCTCCACACAGCCGGTAGATCCAAAGGAACGGCAGTAGCCGATACAGTTTGGTACCAGCCATGTCGCAGGAGTTGCCAGAATAATGTCGAATCGACATTAGACTGCCTTAGGGACTCCGACTCCGGATTTATCCTCAGGGTTTACTCCCGAAGCCAATTCCACAAATGGATATTCCCGCAAGGCAGCGGTGGTTTGAATTCAGAGTTCCTTCTCTTAGATAAGCTACCAACCAAGGATCACGAGCCCTATCTGCCCGAAGCTGCTGGTTTTAAGGCGCCAGTCGCTCGCCTTTGCCCCTTCTCCCGTCAGTGGAAACAGTTCCGCCGGGCTCAAATTGAGCCACACGTGAAGGCCGGGAGCTGGACTTGGTTGTCAGAGGCTGTTTGAGGCGCGTGCCATAGAAGTATTTTATCTGCAGTGAGAGCTTATCCTCACTACAACTCCCGGCAATAACAACCTTTAGACCCTTACACGGTGATTAATACGAGAGTGTTTGATGTGGCTGGTAATCTTATCATGTAATACTTCACTAACCACTACTACAAGCCTTACACGGTGATTAATACGAGAGTGTTCATGTGGCTGGTAATCTTATCATGTAATACTATTTCACTAACCACTACTACAAGAGCTTGTCAATGATTGGTGTAGGCTTCCTGCAGAGAGACCCAGCAACTGTGGTAATTCCATTTACCATAAGAAAAAGGAACGTAGAAAGACCGTGCTTTATATAGAAGTACAATGTTGAATTTCACATTCTGCAGAAAAAACACTTTTTGAATCTATGAACTGCTACTTAATAATTTATACATATCATAGTTCGTTTTGAGTTGGCTGTTGAGCACATGAACTTCAAGTTAGCGTTTCGTGGGTTGCGAACTGACATCATAATTTGCCACGTACACAGGTGGTAAGGAGGATAACTTATTGACGATTGTCTCCTTAAACGTCCCGTGTTACCTGTGTACCGTTTAATTTGGAAAATTGATTCAAAACCTTTTTATCTGTTCATATAGACATATATTGCTTCCTTGTGAAACAAATGTTGCCAACGAGTTCTGTAATACTGTTGCTCGGCGTCTATAAACTGAGTCAGGGATGACGTGTCTTAAGAAGAACTGGTTGCTGTAATAACTTGGTTTTGAAGAAGTGTGTCATAATAGTTTCTTCTATGGACAAATTCAGTAAGGCGTGTGTGCCATGCATATATTTTACAGTAATTAAGGTGGTAGTTAGGTAAGTAGTCTACAATTCGGTTCCTATCTCCTTTATTGGACGTAAATTAGAAGAATTTTCAATTTTTCTTGATATTTTCTAGTAGCTCTTCTTTGGGAATTATCCATTGTAATATATGACTGTTTTAACATACTTGAAAACTGGAGTTGGCTATCAGTGTTTTGAGTTCTGTTTTATGTAATGTACTGTCTCAACGTACACGGTGTGCCTTGATGTTATTGTGTGAGCCAACAGTTGTTAATTGTGACGTAGAATGGAAATATTGATACAGTAATCTGACAGCTTTTGCTTTCGAATTTATTGTCTACCATTAGCTAAGGCAAACCACGCAACTTTCTGTTTGTATGACTCACCTTTGAATCCACACCCTTTTCCTGGGAACATAACAACAGAGTTGTTTACCAACTATTTGCAACCCGCCAGTCTACCGGAGGAGCGAATCACGTTTGTTTACCTGAGTTTCTCACGCGAGCTGATTTGCCAATTATCGGCAATTAGATAGACGCGCGCAGAAATAACAGTTTGTTTGAAGTGATACAGGGACGATAATATTTTCCCGACCACTGTGATGTTTGTACGTTTCAGGGGGAGTTAAATGATTGATCTGCGGAAAGGGGACGTAATCTAAGAGAGGCCCGTGCACGGCCAGTCTTCTGATGTCGATCAACATCGCTGAGTAGAATGGACGAAAACCTTTGATTCGGGAAACGCAGTTTTCTGATTTCTCTGCTATACAGAAGGTGTGAATTGTAACATCATCTAGTGATAATAACACCATGATCGTATATAAACCGCGTCTCTCAAATTCAGTTATTAGAGTCGCTCAGAAATTCTTGGATAATCTAAACAAGCCAGACTAGAACCATTCTTAACAAAATGCTTTAAATTGTCTCGTGGGGATTCCATTTTCTGATTTGTGGTAACAGAAATTGTGCTTAGGTGTTAAAATGTGTTAAGTTTACCATTTTTATTCACTATAATACCCTAGCGTTTAAAACTAGTGAAATAACCAAACGCATAGATATTTCTCGCCAGTCGTTCAGAGTAATGTAATTTCAAACACCCCATTTTTCTTACACAAGAAGATACGGCTTAGCTGACTAAAATTATTAAGCGGGACGAATGAGTCACCGAATAGAATTCGCATTATATTTCATTGTGTGAAATTAAAAAAGTGACTAGAGTTTATGTTATGTAGCAGAACAATAGACGCCGACCAATAGCTAGTAGTGAAAGGCGATTTTTCTTATAGTCCGCGTAGAGTATAAAGTAAATAATAAATGACTTTGTGCACTGTGCATTTTCTCGCGGGCAATAACGGGGAGGGCTCATACCATTTTTTTTCTGACATGCCATAGCGGAAAACTTATGGGTGGATAGTATAGTAGCAGTTTTTCATAAATGTTCTTTCTTCCAAATATAGGACCTGATCAAAACCAGCGGCCAGCGGTCTTTAACATTACCAGTACCATTATTATTATTTCGGTCTTTGATTTTAGGACTAGTTCGGTCCTCTTGCTTCATTCAGTGAAGAATTAATGGTGTCTTCTTCGTGGCTACCAGTCCCAAGTTCCTTCGTGAACCGGTTGGGCCCAAGAGACAAAATAACATTAAGATTAAAATCGTAACTGGACTGTATTTTACCCAGAATTAATTATAAAATTTTTTTCCAGCCCACTGGGCATATGAAAGAACATATCTTCCTGACGTTTGACAAACGTAGCAACGGAGTGATCCAGAAAACAACGCTGTTTCAAAATTGACACTCACCATATGAGCCAGTTGATAGGATTTACCATCATCATCAGTTTTTACATATTGTAACATTCGTCTTAGCAACCAGATGCTTAGCAATACGGGAATTACTTTTCTCCTTTTTCCACTGTGAACGCCCAAAGCACGTCTTGCTTCAGTAACTATTTGTGGTGACATCGATTTTATCTAGGGATCATTAAACACCAAATTTGGCGTCCACCTTGTAATTATTATTCGATATATAAGCTGGACTGGGGCCATGTTTGGGCAACCCATCTGACAGTATAGGTTCAGGGACTATTGTGTTTTTTAATTGATACCAACACCACTAGTAGGTAAGCGAGAGTGTGTGTGGCCACAGATGACAGAGTGAGAGATAGAGAGAGAGTCAATATTTTTCTTTGTTATAATCATTGTACTAACTTCTTTTTTTTATTTCGCTAGACTGAGTACTTTACTGGGTAGTAATTTAGTGGGGAACTTGTCTTCGTAGTCTATTCTTTAACCTAGTGCTTATATTCGACCTTTGGGTTATTAACTTCTTTTGGGATCCTTTCTCAACAAAAGAAGGAAGGGCACTTGTTTGGCTATTTTCATATATCTGTAAACCTGATTTTGTTGATTTATCTATATGTTTGATGTTGTGAAAAAGTTTAATGATAATAAACAACAAAAAGAACTTAATGTGTGTGTTGGTCAGACCCATACCCAATTAACCATAGTTTTTTCACGTGTTGTGTGTCACATAACTGTGTGTGGGTGTGTTTAGTTAAACTTATCTTTCTAGAGTTAAGAGGTTGAAAGAGTATCTTACACTAAAATATAGTCGTATAGATAGGCTGGACTAGAGAAACTATTCAGTCCAGACCCCACTCTTCTCCTTAACTATTCACTCGTGAAAATCTATTTCTTACACTTTTTATTCTCACATATTTACCACTATCGCCTCTGCTCAGACGGGACCATAACTATCTTCTAACCTTTCAAAAAATATACGACATTAACGTTTATTTCTTGTCTATTTGCCAAGGTTACAGGATAGCTTCCTCAGAACTACATGTGACAGCAAACACGACACTTTGCTTGTTTAATATTATTGGACACCCCCCATAATCATAAAAATATTTCATTACAGATACTGATAGGTATTAAGACCCTAAAACATTACCCAATAACCAGCTATATACACATTACATATACATTCTCAAACATGTTTCAAACCTTCTAAAATCATCATGCAGAAGACTGTGTGAGAGGAATGAATAACTTACCTGACAGGAAGAAATTCTTGTTGTTTGGAAATATCGAGGCTCTGTGTGATACAGAAACTGATGGTGGGGGCTGGATGGTTATACAGGTGAAGTATTTATCTATCTATCTGGGATTTCGCTTTATTATATTCTATTTTGTTACTTTTTAAGTAAAACTTAAGATATATGTGAGAATAAATGGATTCAGTATGAAAGGCGAGAGAAAGGAAGGGCAGAATGTTAGACAGGACTGCGTGCTCAATTCTAAACTCTTTGATAGTTTTATCTATCTATCTATCTATCTATCTATCTATCTATCTATCTATCTATCTATCTATCTATCTATCTATCTATCTATCTATCTATCTATCTATCTATCTATCTATCTGTCTGTCTGTCTGTCTGTCTGTCTGTCTGTCTGTCTGTCTGTCTGTCTGTCTGTCTGTCTGTCCGTCCGTCCGTCCGTCCGTCCGTCCGTCCGTCCATCCATCCATCCATCCATCCATCCATCCATCCATCCATCCATCTATCTATCTATCTATCTATCTATCTATCTATCTATCTATCTATCTATCTATCTATCTGTCTATCTATCTATCTATCTCTGCATTTCTGACTTCGTGTGCCTGATTGTGTTTTCTGCATGTCTGCGTAACAGCCTGTCTGTATATCTTTCCATCTCTCTACTTGCCTGTAAAACTGTTTTTATTTTTTTTCTATCCATCTACCACAGACGTACTCAAGGTGACGTAGACTTTTATAGAGGCTGGAATGATTACAAGAACGGGTTTGGAACTCCTGATACTGATTTCTGGATTGGAAATGAGATTATTCGCAATCTCACTTCACAAGTAAGTACAACTAGGTCGCAATTAGTGCGAAAAATCAATCCCGTGAAATTGTTTTATAATTCGAATTTACACAATTCGAAGTTATAATCATATGTAAAAATATGATATCTGGTTCTATGCGGATGGGAAATATCCAATGACAGTTTTTAAACAAAAGTTGTTTTTTTCTTTTTAAATCTCTTTATTAAGGTAAAATAACAAAAGCATTAAACAAAATCTGATTCACGTATATTACAAACAAAGTAATCGAGTAGTTAAAGAAAGCAAAATAAAAATTTGTTAAAGTACTATATGTCGTACCTGACGATATGACGAAAACGTCACTGTTGTCTTTTAAAATAGTTTAGTAGTGCAGACTGAAGTGTCTTCTCTGTCTTTAAACCTTCATACATACGCTGGTATATCGTCTGCGTGTTTTATAATATTCCATACCGTAGATTCAGGCATTCCGACTTCCCATCTTATTTTAGAGATACTATGACCACGTGCATGCCGTTCAATTACTTCGATTATTTTTTTCTTATATAATAACAAGCCTTTATTATTTTTTTTTTTTTGCATTGTCGGTATTTCCATATGAATTGTTCTTCCTTTTGTACATATTTGGTAAGGTAACGTTAACAAAAAAAAAATAAATAACACTGTATATGGTAATATAGTGCTGCAGGCAGCACACCCACAAGCGACAATAGGCGAGTACAGGCTGACGTGGCGACACGTAAAACATTGGTCAATAACCTTCATGCGCTTGTCATTTTTGCACACGATTTCAAAAGTTTGGAACATAATTTTTAAATAAAACAAAACACGCAGTAATTAAATTTTGACTTGCATTAAATGCGATTCTGGTATCATTTATGACTTCGTACTACATCGAATTGACGCTACTCGAACTCGCATTAATCACAACCTACCTGTATTATATAAACTCTGATGTCTTGCTAAAAAAAAAAAAAAAATTACATTTCATAAACTTTATTATCTTGCCGTCGTGTGCGTCGGGTGGTGTTTGCGAATATCACCCCATACAAACAACTTGTCATGCTACATATTCAAGGACTCACATACAGACACATAATAACTGTCTGGCTTGCCAGGATATGGTATTTCGTACTTCTCCTGTGTTATGGTTCTTGTGGCTGGTTATAATGATGCAAGATGGATAGATGGAAACGGTGAAAGTATGAATTGTACCAAAACTGTCCAAGATAATCTCACTAAAATTTGGCTGGAGTAAAATCTGTGGAAAATGTAAATATAAGTTCTGCAGGAAAAAAATAGAGTGAGAATCACTAGCAGATTTATTTATAGGGATACTGGAATTTAACTGTCTCTTAGCAGGTTGAGAATCCTCTGAGTAGACTAAGAGCTAGTAGGTATCCTGGCCACTTTTCCCTGAGGTACTGAATTGGAAAGACCCCCCATTGATTAAATACAAATATGACATCATCTTTCAGTAATAGACATCACTGTAACACAAAAGAAGAGTCAATAAACTAATCTTGATTTTAGAAAATTATAATGAAACTTTAGTGATAAAAAAAATAAAAATATCTGTCGTTTGTATAGAATATGTATCAATCAAATATGTATAGAATATGTATCAATCAAATATGTATAGAATATGTATCAATCAAATATGTATAGAATATGTAACAATCAAATATGTATATAATCCAAGATAATCGAAAATGGCCTAAAGAGCAATCGTGCGATTTCACTGTCGTTTAAAAAAACATTGAAAATTCACCATTGAAGACTTTTATGAAGTTGAATAGCATTCAGTTTAGTGGTTAAGTCAAGTTAAGTGGTTGGTCCTTTATGGTGTGATTTATCTGGATCTGTGACTGCAATTCCGGACAATTCTGATTTCTACAGGTGAAAGAAAAAGGTTGGGTGTTAGGATCAGATCTATCTCAGGGGTTGGAAGTTCTCTTTACCTGATCCAGGTTTCTCGTCATCGATGAAGACGGAAGCTCTTGGTGTAGACTACTGTCACGGCGCTCTTTTGGCTGTGCGGTTAGCCGCTTGTTCGTAAATCAAGCCAGCCATTCGGAAGTGGCCAAAGGGAAAACGAAAGTCGACGAGCGATCGAGGTTATGTGATCAGCTCGTATTTTGGCGCCAAGGGGTTTTCAGGTGGATTCGTCTTCTGTCTGCCGTCCTGTACGGACGTACCTTTTGGCCAGCTTGAATGCTGTCATCTGTTGCCGAACTAGCGATACAACGCCTGCCATTAGAGTGTAGTCCTGGAGAGATTTATTCTAGGGAGTTAGTTTATTTCCTCAGTTATAGTTGTGTGGCAAGTCAAGGCTTATGTCGTATGAGGAATGCTTTGCTAATGTTTAGATAGACATAGTGATTTTCCTTGCTGCTTGTTGAGCGAAGTTCACCATATCAGATAGGTAGCCATATTGCCTATATTTGTAGTGTATGTTGAATTGCAATGGTAGCACTGACATATTATTGCATTTCATGATGGCCGTGTGTGGTCAATTTGTTGTGTTCACAATAAAGGGATATCAGCTGGTAGAAGACTTATTTTCGTTTGTCAACCATTGTTCGTGTGGTCCCTTAGTGTACACGAGCCTTCGTCTATATTTCGTTAAACCTAGCACGGGCAGTGGTTATAGCCACAGAGTGGGGGCAGTTAGCTAGCATCTCTCCCCACCCTGATTAGGTGGTTTGACAACCCTAAAGAACAACTCGGTTGTACTTATGCAAATAAATATGCTTTTGTCAACAGAAAGTCTTACGCGCCCGGACTACTATCATTCGAGTTGAGTTATTTCATGACCATTTTTTTTTTTTTGGATTGCAGTCCCGGAGAATGATTAGGGACAATCTTAAATACTAAGAAGCAGTGATATTCCATTAGAAAACAGAAAAAGATTTATAGGACCACACACCCATTTTCCTAGACCATTTCCAAACTTAAATTAATTAATTTGTGGTCACTCTTATCATTATAATTCTGTCCCAGGGAGATACATTACTTTACCATGGAGTGTGAAAACTCATTTCAGTCTTTTCTACTGCGATGACAGTCACCATATCTATTTCAGACCCCCTAAAGACTGAGACGCCACCAACAAGCGCTAGGCTAACGATTAGCACAAGTGAGTGAAAATGATACTATCGTCCAATTTTCGGGTGACAGCAACTGAGACAATTTAATTAATGAACACTTTTTTTTTTTTTTTTTTTTTTTTTTTTTTTTTTTTCGTACGCCCGCTAATACTCGACGCGAAATCTCAGGTTATTATTATTATTTTTTTTTTTTCATGTCTAACCTGACATTGATTTTACGTGAGTATCCCTTTATTTCTTGTACAGAGACAGGTGTCCCTCGCCATTCAGGCAAATACTCGCCGATTTCGGAGGTACCCATTGCAGCTGGGTCGGCTCAGGAGCCGCCAGTCCCTGGTCGATGACACTATTTTTTACTGTTAAAAGGTAGGTTAAGAAAGAGGAAAAAATCAGAATGAGGGAAAACTCTGTCGAGGGAGCAAGAGAAAAATAGTGTACGTGACAGTTATGCAGCTTGCAACATATTGTCTGTGACATGAACAAACTCACACCGAGACAAGATAACAGTTTGTCACAAAACGTCTGTACGTGTTCTTTTGTGTGATCTCTCACCATTTCAGCCCTCCGGCAGTATCACTTCTTTCTTCATTTTTCTCACTCATCGCTTATAATTTTGCAATTCTTTTGTCCCTTTCATTCATTATTTTGATCTCAACTTTGGATCAGAAGAGGGAAATCCTCTAATATTCCACTCCCCAATGGAAGTATCTGATATGAAACTATCATTATCTGTTTCACGCTGCACGCAGACTGTTTACATTCACCCAGGTCATGTAATAATACCAAGCCAATTAGGCTGTCGGCGACCGTGTCCTTTTGTCTAGCAGATTACATAGGTGGTAGAGGGGTGTATCGTTTCACGGAACCATCCCGGGGTACGATTAGTACAGATAAATCTGCCTGGCGAGATAAGATGGCAGAGTAAACATCTAGGCAGGAAATCAGTGCACAGATGTTGTTTGTGCGAGATAAATGCCAGCAGAAGTGTTACAGCATATTAGCATAGAGGTCGCGAGTGGAATATTATATGTAATATTTTAACATGTGAGGGATATTTGAAATTAAACACTTCGACCCCTCTAGGCTTAGAGTTTCGATTGAATTTTTAGGAAAGCTGAAAAATAGATTGAAGTTGATTGGAGAATTAGGCGGAAACACAGCTGGAAATTGAACTGAGGATTGTGAGATATAATGTAGTGAACTCAGAGACACAGAACACACAGAGAGACCGCATCACACGTCATATCAGCGACTCCCAAAAGCCAGAGAGAACAGGACAGGACTTACAATTCCTATAAGTGGCAGATCAAGTATTTGGGAAAATTTAAACCTTAAAAGTAAGCCCGACTTTATATATATTGAGACTGGATGCTTGATGGGTCAGGACTTTGAAATAAAAAGACTTGAAACCAAGGGATTGGATCACAAGTCATAGAGGAATTAAACACAAGTTTTACCGGGCAAGTGATTTAGCAGAACACCAGCCGTCAGGGGAAATAACTCTAATTTCCCAGACGAAAGTGATTCGAAGCTTCTAATACAGAGCTGCGTCTATCCAAAGCTGACCAAGGAGATTGAATAACCCACAGTTTTGGGATCTATCAGACCGTTCAAGGATAGAAGCAATCAGACAGATCAAGGTGTGGCCGTGTATACCGCTATTTTGTCTAAAATAGACTATAGGTATAAAACTATAACCCAAAAATTAACATAGACTGACATTTTGTAGGAAACAGACAATAGATATGAGAGAAATAAAAAGTTAACTCAGTGATATATTTTATTGAGGGTAGCGTAGCGTTTAAGATGTCACGCTTAGACACGTGATCCTTTTGTCCAATGATTGAGCTCAAAAGTTTTTCCCCGGCTAAAAAAGGACGCTAACCAAACAGTCTGAATCTTAAGAGCGATGTAGATGGATGTGTTCTGTCCAGCTCATTATTTTCTTGTTTGAGGAATCAACATGAAGTTTCAAAGTATTGTGAATTCTAGGACGATCTTGTGTTTGTATGATCAGTTTATTTCTGACATTATTGTAAGTATAAACCATATTTCATGCTTTTAATTGCCAAGGTATTCGGCAATTGCTGTGACCAGATGCATTTTCGAAGATTGATAGAAAAAAGAAACATTATACATCAACTTGCAGCCTTTTAAATAAAGAAACCAGTAGTCTGAAGAGCACCAAACCCCTGGAATAGATTTCAGATGAAAATGAGGAAAGAAAAGCAAGAAAAACTAAGAGATGAGGAAAGGAACATGATGTTCCATTTTAAATGAATAGGCCTATGGAAAATATTCTTTGAATAGAATGCCTGTACATTATTGTGCATACGTTTTGCTTGTTGGAATTCTGTTTAAACATGCTGTTCACATTTTGCTATTGCTTTTTTCAAAAATTAAACTGGTCCTTATAAACGTACAGGCGGTTGAGAACTTTATATAATTTGACTGTACTGAAAAGAAGAGCATGTTCCACTCTTACCCTTTATAACAGACTCTAACACTCTCAATATAACATCTGCATTTCGAAGGACTTAAAATACGAAACGAACCTGTGTCCCCAAAGTTAGTGAGCCAAGCTACACCTCTGGCAAAATCGAAGCCAGTTAGAGGAAATCTCAAAAAACTCACGCCCCAAAAGAAACAATAAGTCAAATTAAGACAACCCCACGGTCACATAAAATAGTAAAGGGTTTTATTAGCATGCATATTTTATTGCTGTTCGCTATTCCCTTTGATGAGAATTTACCAGAGACCGATTAGCTAACGTGAGCCGGTATCATTTAATTATAACACCAGCGATCAGGGGAAAATAAATTTGAATACTAAGAGCAGTTAACTTTGGAACTAAGTGAGACAAATAAAACACTAAATGGTTTTATGTGACCGTGGGGTTGTCTTAATTTGACTTATTGTTTCTTTTGGGGCGTGAGGTTTTAGAGATTTCCTCTAACTGGCTTCGATTCTGCCAGAGGTGTAGCTTGGCTCACTAACTTTGGGGACACAGGTTCGTTTCGTATTTTAAGTCCTTCGAAATGCAGATGTTATATTGAGAGTGTTAGAGTCTGTTATATAGGGTAAGAGTGGAACATGCTCTTCTTTCCAGTACAGTCAAATTATAAAAAGTTCTCAACCGCCTGTACGTTTATAAGGACCAGTTTAATTTTTGAAAAAAGCAATAGCAAAATGTGAACAGCATGTTCAAACAGAATTCCAACCAGTAAAACGTATGCACAATAATGTACAGGCATTCTATTCAAAGAATATTTTCCATAGGCCTATTCATTTAAAATGGAACATCATGTTCCTTTCCTCATCTCTTAGTTTTTCTTGCTTTTCTTTCCTCATTTTCATCTGAAATCTATTCCAGGGGTTTGGTGCTCTCCAGACTACGGGTTTCTTTATTTAAAAGGCTGCAAGTTGATGTATCATGTTTCTTTTTTCTATCAATCTTCGAAAATGCAGCTGTTCACAGCAATTGCCGAATACCTTGGAAATTAAAAGCATGAAATGTTGTTTATACTTACAATAATGTCAGAAATAAACTGATCATACAAACACAAGATCGTCCTAGAATTCACAATACTTTGAAACTTCATGTTGATTCCTCAAACAAGAAAATAATGAGCTGGACAGAACACATCCTTCTACATCGCTCTTAAGATTCAGACTGCTTGCTTAGCGTCCTTTTTTAGCCGGGGAAAAACTTTTGAGCTCAATCATTGGACAAAAGAATCACGTGTCTAAGCGTGCCATCTTAAACGCTACGCTATCCTCAATAAAATATATCACTGAGTTAACTTTTTATTTCTCTCATATTTATTGTCTGTTTCCTACAAAATATCAGTCTTTGTTAATTTTTGGGTTATAGTTTTATTCCTATAGTCTATTTTAGACAAAATAGCGGTATACACGTCCACAAAGGATCGAAGCTATCAAACCGTGAAGAGTCATCACCACAGAAGAATTAACGAAAATTGCGGCTGCAGGACTCGCATTTGAAGAGCAAAGTGCTTCTTAAAAAAAGGTGAAATCAAACAGTGACATAAATAATTATAGAACCTCACACCCCCCCCCCCTTTTTTCCCCCCCCCCCCCCCCCCCCCCCCCCCCCACCCCGCGTCCTTCTTCATGATGATAAGTTTGATTTAATTCTAAAGTGCTACACCTTTCTCTTCATTTAAATTTGTTAAAACTGATTGACTTTTAAATTTGTTACCTGCTGTTTTAAAACTAAACAATCTTAGTCGATTCAGTTATATATGTATGAAAGCAACCGTATAAGCCATGTTATTTGATAAATACGTAGATATATACTTAGATATAATCACATATAAATAGAACCATTACTTAGAGTGCATTCGTTGGATTACACCAACTGGGGGCTTAACGGGTCAGAACCATTGAGTAATTACTTCACCAAAGGCAACGTACCAGATAATAAGTTAACACATTTGTCAGCCCTAAGCAGCATTGTTCTTGACTTCTGGGAATATCTTGTGAAGGCTTCCCTAAGGTAGAAGCGTCATCACACTTCTATCTACACCTCTGTCAAGAGTAAACTTGCGCGAAGGTAGATACCTTGGACGACCTACTTTTGATACTTTTGCGTTTTGACCATTAGTGGACCAATACTGCAAAGCAGGGGGAGGTAACCGTTACACAGGTAAAGAAATCAACACACGCGACGCCAAAGCCATCATCATAATTAACCAATAATAACGTGACCTTGATTAACAATGATATTATCAAGAGGATGACTTGGATACATAAACATTAGTGCTTAAAGAACAATTAAAGCACCTGTTTCATTATTAATATTTAATGATCTAAGTAGTATAATAATTTATGTTATGTGCCGATAGTTTGTACTACTTATCAGACCTTGAAAAAATAGCTGATTCAATTCAAATGAAAGCGTGAAGAAAAAACCTAAAGTTAAGGTACTTGACTGATTTAATCTGAAATTAGAAATAGATTTTTGCATGTTGAACAAAACGGGCAAGTGAAAGTTATTTGTGGAAACAAAATGTTGTTATTCATGTAGGGAAATTAATTCTCTCTGAGTTGGTCGTGTGACGGCGCCATTTAGATGAATATGTATTTATGGAAGTAATGGTTGAAGTGTGAACGTATCAATTGTGTTTTCCAAGTGAGGTATCACTGGCTTCAAGTCCGCCAGAGGTAATAATTCCTTGATATTGATTAATTTAAACCCAGTTTGGTTCGTTCCTCTTAACGCTGTTGCTGTGTGATCATTACAGTAGTAGAAGAATCAAATACGTATATAACATTTAATTTATCCAACAGTTAAATACTCAATCAACAGCCATGACAATTTAAATGAAGTTTATTCCACGGTAGAACATTTCTGATTCAATAAGCAACTTTGCAACAATAAGGAAGGGAAACCCGAGACATACAGAAAGACAACAGACGTGAGTGTCTTACCCAGGGTTCGAACCCCGTACCTTCCGTACGACAACTCCGCCTAGCTATACAAGCGAATCACACGGAAGGTACGGGGTTCGAACCCTGGGTAAGCCACTCACGTCTGTTGTTTTTCTGTTGTCCAAGTGTTCTACTTCTTTATTTCTTACGAGTGCCTGAAAACATACCTTTATGTTTGTCTAATATTAATTTACTGTTTACAGGCCTCGGGTTTCCCTTCCTTATGTGTTATTGAAGTTTACAATGGGCACCTCAGCCTATTAATGACGCGATTACTTCGGTTGTTCCCCTATTCTACAGTACGTGTCAGTCCACACAAGACAAAGACCTTGATACTGTGTCCAGTAAATGATAGAAGACTTAAGAATAGTAGTATAGAACAGAGGGTAGGTTTCTGGTAATTTATAAATATTAATGACACATAAGGAAGGGAAACCAGAGGCCTGTAAACAGTAAATTAATATTAGATTAACATAAAGGTATGTTTTCAGACACTCGTTATACCATCGTGAAGGGGGTTTGGGATGTCAGGTATTGGTAGTACCTCTGGTTAAGGAGCTGGCATGCGCTTTTCAGGGCAGCTCGGCCACCTTTGGTCCAAACCTGGCATTCAGCTCTCACCTGTGGCTCCTCGTAGCTGTCAGCATGCGACAGCGGCCACCCCGCGGGAAACGGCTTTGACAGGCCGGCTAAACTAGGTGAGGGTAGCCGACTGGTTATAAACCTTCGGTGAGTTAGGGTCTGCCTACCCATGCATGCGAAGACTTGATTCGGTAGACTGCGCGGAAGAAACCACCTGTTGGTTCAACGGGCATGACGGCGATTACCAGCAACGCGCTGTGGAGCGTAAGGAGCATGGCGAGGCACGTAGAAAGCCATGGTCATCCACTGCACCTGACTTCATCTCCAGTCGTCTTGACTTGTCTTGCCACTGGATTAAGATGGACCCAGGCGAGAGAGTGAGGTCGACGAATTGCGCAACTCTTCCTCACTTTAAACCAAATCACTGCGCAAGTCACTCTTTTATCCACTCATCCACTCATCCATCCAATCACAACAAGTCCTGTGGCGATGGGCGAGCGGCGAAGCGGCAGGCGTGGGTGCGCTGGCAGTCGTAGTCGCAGACCTACACACAGGCGGCTCAGGCCATATGGTCGTCTTCCACTGATCGGAGCAGCAGTGGGATTCGGCAGCCCCCTGAGTGACTGAGCAGCCCTCTTTAGGAAAGCACTGCTCACCTCCATGGCATGAGGAAGGGGCTAGAAAAGGTGCCCTAAACATTGCCTGCTCCACCGTTACCTAACCAGCTTACCGCGGTTGGTGGGTACCCTACTTCAGCGGGCGACACATAAGAAAAAGAAAGGACAGATTTGTCCCCCTCATTCTAGGCGCATGGAATGTGCGCACTCTACTCGACAAAGATTTTAACACAAACAGACCCGAGAGGCGAACTGCCCTGATTGGGAGAGAACTGGCCAGATACAACATTGACATAGCAGCACTGAGTGAAACTCGACTTGCAGGCGAGGGCCAACTTTGCGAAAAGGGTGCAGGTTATACATTCTATTGGAGCGGAAGAGGAACTGAAGAAAGACGAGAAGCAGGGGTTGGATTTGCAATCAAACAGCAATTATTGGCAAGCTAGCGGAGCCCCCAAAGGGAATAAATGACCGACTCATGACGGTCAAGATCCCGCTGCTTTATGGAAGGAAACATGCCACTATCATTAGCGCGTATGCACCAACTATGACAAACCAGGATGACGTCAAGGATAAGTTTTACGAAGAACTACATGCAGTCATTGCATCAGTTCCCAAAGCAGATAAGCTTATTATTCTTGGTGACTTTAATGCAAGAGTAGGCTCAGATAACATCTCCTGGAATGGCACTATCGGAAAGTACGGCGTGGGTCGCTGTAACAGCAATGGACTTCTTCTCCTCCAGACTTGCGCAGAACATAACCTCCTTGTCACCAACACCATTTTTCGACTTCCTATCCGCAACAGGACCTCCTGGATGCACCCTCGCTCGAAGCATTGGCACCTAATTGACTATGTAATTGTTAGGAAGAAGGACAGGCAAGATGTCCGGGTGACCAAGTCCATGTGTGGTGCCGAATGTTGGAATGATCATCGCCTCATTGTGTCTAAACTTAAAATTCGTATCCAACCTGCCAGACGCCCTCAGGGAAAGAAAACTCAAAAAAGGCTGGATATTACCAAACTAAAGAAGACAAAAATTAAACAGTCATTCACTGACACCCTAGAAGACCGTCTCAAATCTATCTCGTTAGACGGCCAAAGTGCGGAAACAAATTGGACAGCCCTAAGCGAGCAGATCTACAACACTGCTACAGAGGTCCTGGGTCCCGCCATCAAGAAACAAAATGACTGGTTTGATGAGAATTCAGATGATATAAAGAAGATGTTGGCTGAGAAACACCATCTCCATAAAGCATATTTAAATGATCCAAAATCTACATCCAAGAAAGACGCTTTCAACAACATGCGTAGAATCGTCCAACATAAACTACGCCAGATGCGGGATTCATGGCTGAGTAATAAAGCAGATGAGCTCCAACGCTTTGCTGACAGCCATGACTTGAAAAATTTTTACCATGCACTCAAAGCGGTCTATGGTCCAACATCATCAGGATCATTTCCCCTCCTTAATGCAGATGGAAAAACACTAATTACAGACAAGGAAAAAATTCTCCAACGCTGGGTCGAACACTTTAATAATATTCTGAACCAGCCATCATCTATTAACGATGAAGCCATCAACCGACTGCCCCAAATTCCTATAAATGAAGCACTAGATGATATACCGACTTTGGAGGAGACTCAAAAAGCGATTCGTCAACTTTCTAGTGGAAAGGCCACCGGCTCCGATTCAATTCCGGTTGAGGTTTATAAAGATGGCGGTACAGTTCTGATAGAGAAACTTCACATGATCTTCCAGCAAATTTGGCAGAGTGAAACCATCCCACACAATCTCAAGGATGCGTCAATTATACATCTTTATAAACGTAAAGGTAATCGCCAAGACTGTAACAATCATCGAGGCATCTCACTACTATCAATCGCTGGGAAGATATTTGCCAGAATCCTTCTTAATCGCCTTACGGCTCATCTTGACAAAGGTCTTCTACCTGAAAGTCAGTGTGGATTCCGGAAAGAACGTGGAACCACCGATATGGTGTTCGCTGCAAGACAGCTTCAAGAAAAATGCCAAGAACAGCACTGTGACCTGTACACAGCTTTCATCGACTTGACAAAGGCGTTCGACACAGTCAGTAGAGAGGGTCTATGGAAGATCATGGCAAAATACGGCTGCCCAAAGAAATTTATCTCATTAGTGCAGCAGCTGCATGATGGAATGCAGGCTAGAGTTCAGGAAAACGGTGAGCTATCGGAGCCTTTCCCAGTCTCAAATGGAGTTAAACAAGGGTGTGTACTTGCACCGACTCTTTTCAGTATCATGTTTTCTGCTATGCTGACTGATGCTTTTAGAGACGGGGACACAGGAATCGACATCAGATATCGTATTGATGGAAAATTGTTTAACCTTAGGAGGCTTCAAGCAAAAACCAAGGTCAAATCACACACCATCAGGGATCTTCTGTTTGCTGACGATTGTGCCCTCAGTGCTGGCTCAGATGCTGATCTGCAGCGTAGCGTTGATAGATTCTCCGAAGCCTGCTCCAACTTTGGGCTTACCATCAACACGGGGAAAACAGAAATCATGTACCAACCAGCTCCTGGCACAATTTATAATGAGCCAGTCATCAAGGTAAATGGTGAGAAACTGAATGTTGTGAACAGGTTCACATACCTTGGTAGTACACTATCCCAGAACATCGTCATTGATGATGAGGTGAACACCAGGATCTCCAAAGCCAGCAGCACATTTGGCAGACTATACACCAACGTTTGGCATCGAAGTGGCATTAGTCTACAGACAAAGCTGAAGGTATACAGAGCTGCGGTGCTTCCAGTGCTGCTTTATGCATGTGAAACATGGACTGTATACAGGCGCCACGTAAAAAAGCTCAACCACTTCCATACAGTCTGTCTCAGGAAGATAATGAACATCAAATGGCAAGACAAGATCCCGGATACCGCCGTTCTTGACAGAGCTGGTATCCCTAGCATCGATACTATTCTGATGCAGTCACAGATTCGCTGGGCAGGTCATGTAGTCCGCATGCCAGACCATCGACTGCCAAAGATACTCTTTTATGGTGAGATGCAGAAGGGTAGACGCTCCCATGGTGGCCAGAAAAAGCGTTTCAAAGACACGCTTAAGGCTTCATTAAAAACCTTTGACATAAACCTAGACACATGGGAAGCTGCTGCGCAAGAGCGAACTGCCTGGCACACATCTCTTCGTAAAGGTGCAGTGGCATGCGAATCTTCCAGAAGAGCAGCAGCGGAACAGCGGAGAAAAGCTAGAAAAGATCGTGAAATAAAACCTTCACATGAAGCAAACATTCCCTGCCCACACTGTCCGAGATCCTTCCAGGCTCGCATCGGGCTCATCAGTCACCTTCGTACTCATAGACTATCCTAACATCCTAATAATTGGATGAACAGAGTGGTCTTCATCACCTGTGATGGACGAACAACAAACATACCATCGTGCCCTGCTGCTTTGCCCATCTTGATTTTCTCCAGTGCTGCCTTCAGTTCTTCCATCTTTATGTCATCTTCACCATCACTGGTTTTCTCTTCTGTGCTGGTGGTAATCATTTCTGATGCTTGACCTTGCTCACCATCAAGGAGTTCTGAGAAATATTCTTTCCATCTTTCCATTATTACCTTCGGGGCAGTAAGCGATTTGCCTTGCTTGTCCTTTATAAATTTGAGAGGGCATTGTTTTTCCTTCCTCGTGTTCTTTAGGGTCTTATAGAACAATTTCTGGTTTTCTTGTGCATCTTTTCTAGCTTTTCTCCAAATTCTTCCCAGGACTTCTGTTTTGCTGCTAGCACTTTGTTCTTTACTTCTGTTCTGAGTGTCACATATTCTCTATATTTTTCCATTTGTCCTGTTGTGTTTTTAGCTCCTAAGTATTGTTTCCATGCCATTTTCTTCTCTCTTATTTTCTCTTTGACTTCCTCTGTCCACCAAGGTGTCCTCTTTCTCTTGTTTCCAAGTCGGACTTCACCGCATGCTTCTGCAGCAGCTGTCTTTATGATATCCTTGAATTTAATCCAGAGGGTTTCCCAGTCACCAGGTCGTTCTTCTGTGTTGCTCACTGCTGCAGCAATAAGCCCCTGATATCTGGTCTTAATTTCTGGCTCTCTCAGCTTGTAGGTCCTAATGCTCATTTCTCCCGCTCGTTTACTTGGTTTCTTGCATGATGTTGGGCAGTTCCTAGGCTCAGCAACTCTTTCAGTTGTTCTTTTGATTGTTTGCAGGTAGTGATCACTTCCAATCTCTGGCCCCCTCCATACTCTAGCATCCCGGACATATTTGATTTAGCTTCTCCTAACAATGGCATAGTCGATCACTGACTTCTCCCTCTTGGTTGGTTCACATCTACTGTATCCATGTATGCGCTTATGGTGGAACTATGTGTTTGTAATGATCAGATTCTGCTCACTGCAGAATCTAAGGAGTCGCTTTCCATTGTTATTGAGAGTATCTTCTCCATATCTTCCGATAACTCCACCCCATCTAGCATGGTCATTTCCAACTCTGGCATTAAAATCTCCAAGTATGATAACTTCATCTAGGCAGTCATCCACTGTCCTTTGAAGCAGCTCGAAGAATTCCTTCTTGACCTCTGCTCTCTCATCCTCATTTGGCCCATACACTATGACCAGGTTGACTATGGTTTCTCCTTCTTTTAGTTTTACAACCATAATGCGCTCCGAGACAAAGTTCCATCTCTTGATAATATCTTTCTGGTTTTTGGCCACAATGCAACCCACGCCCACTTTAGCTCTTTCAGATGTGGGTACACCACTGTATAGCAGCGTGTTGCCATCGAGATCCATGACTCCTTGTCTCTTTTTCTTTTTTTTCCGTAATAGCCAGGATTTCTAGTTTTGCTTTCCTCATCTCTTCCACCAGCTCCTCTTCTTTCCCATTTATACTTCTTGTGTTCCAAGTTCCATAAGTCGTAGTCCGTAGTCCGTTCCAGTTCGTCGCCTTTGGAATCAGTTCGGTTTTCTCTCTTATATTACTCGTAATCTTTGTTTAAAGCAAACAGGTGATTGGCCTGTTGTGCCTTTGCATGGTGGAGGGGCTGCCTCCTTACGGCCTCCATGCAGGCCGCCCTCCTCCTTTTTCATCCGGGCTTGGGACCGACATAGGCGGAGTTTAGCTTTAAAGTCACCAAGGAGAACTAACTGTTCTTGCCTATGTGTTCTTTTGATGACTGCTTCTAGATTCTTGTAGAGCTCATATTTAACTTCCGAGGCAGAGTACTGAGGATGGGGCATACATTCTGACAAGGGTGATGGGACCTATGCTTGTTTGAAGGCGAAGCGTTAACAGGTGTTCTGATCCATTCTCACCTGGTTCAACTATTTAAGTTAGTGATTTTTTTGATCGTAACAACTAATCCGTGTTCTCTAGTTTTTTAAGGTCTGTCCTTTGCCAATAAAATGTGTAGTCCTAAAATTGTCTGTCCAAAGTTCTAGTTTTACCCTAATCTCCATGCACCCAATGGGGAAAGCAGACAGTGGAGGGTCAACACCTTGTTGACTGGGGGTGCCCAGCTTGAAGCTGGTGGTAGCTGCCCAGTGAGATCCTAGAACCTCTCCCACTGTCAGAAGTAACCCCTGGCGCCATGCCCTTTGCCTATTGGGCAAAATGCTTATAACCGGAAACTGCTACTTCCCGTGTTTTGCCGACACATACAGGGTGAAGCTGGAATGTCCTCTCTAGGGCGCTAGCTTGGGCACAGTTATACGGAGATCAAGCTGTTGCTCTGAATAGAGTGAGTTCTTTATATCACATATCATTTGGTCGATTTTGTTTTTAATATGGGAACTTCGCTTTGTAAAAATCTCTCTCCTAATGAGCAAGTATTCTGGAGAAAACACTGCGTCTTCCAGAAATACGTTTTGACGGTTGTCATGATATATCGTCAAAATCAACAGTGGATCTGGCGCCTGCTATTATTACGTTGACATTAAC
Source organism: Oreohelix idahoensis (assembly GCA_024509875.1). Lineage (NCBI taxonomy): Eukaryota > Metazoa > Mollusca > Gastropoda > Stylommatophora > Oreohelicidae > Oreohelix > Oreohelix idahoensis. Next base: position 22,754 of record JAMPIV010004095.1, read on the forward strand.
CTTCGCTGAATGTCGGTAAATACGACACTTACATGAAAATCCGATGGATGTGAATAGATTTATCATTCGCTTTGTAAATGAGAAACAATCACACTTGTCAAATTGTAATATTTCCTTAAAGATTGTTTGGAATTGGATTATAGTTGAGAAATGTAAAGAACTGCTAATAAGAAATCCATTGAATACCGGTTGGAATCATCTCAGGATATTATCGTGGAGATATTGTAAAGTTTGCTAAAAAAGTTACACAATTCGGCCTGACAGACTGAAAAAGTAAGTTCGGAAAGAGATCAGCCAGAATGTCTTCCTTTACGATCACTTAGCCACTATATAAAAATTGCTGTGAAATTCAGATATGACACACGCTCTACTAAAGTAAGTCGACGAAGTTGAAGATTATATGAGATCTAGATCTTGTCAGTAGCATGAAAGATACCACAGGTTCGTAAAAGATAGAATTACACTGCCATTGTGCGTAATCAAACTTCTAAACAGCTGCCAGTTAGCGCAATGCTTGTGAAGCTGAGGCTATGTTTCTTAGTCTCACAAAATACATTAGGTGTGAAAAATTAATGTACATTTACAAATTGATGTATTCTTTTGTGCTTGATTTTTTATATTTATATTTTCTTCTTTGATGTGTATTTTATGTCTGACTGTTCATGCTTATATTCTTTGCTTGTGCGTGTGTGAAGCTTGGTTTCACCACAGATATAACCACAGCATTTGCGTAGGTAGAGTCCTTGTCAGGACAGGTATTCATCAGCAAACAAAGCTATCAGCTCTTTTCAGATCATTTTGTTAATGTGGAGCACAAAGAGCTCGAAGACAGCTCGGAATTGGATAAAACCCTCATCCAAATTAAGTTACACATGAGCTGGTTCTAACGAGATATCCACGAGAGCGATTGGTACAGTCGTTGGAGTGAACGGAGAAAATATGTGTTGGTAGAGAAGCACAATCTGTCAAAAATAGCTATCGGAAGGCTGATTGTTTCTGTCAGGAACTAGTTGTGAAGTAGCTGTTTTCTCGTTCGGCCGCGCTCCATTCATATACCAAGCGGTCAGTTCAGATTCACTACACATACATTTCTGAAGTTTACAAAGCGGATTGAAGGTATGCAGAGCTAGCCGCAGATTCATTCCTGCATTTGTATCAGTGGCAGACTAACCTTTCTTTAAAGTAAAAAAAGGAAAAGGAACCCGTTACACGCCCATTGAGGCATATTGGGAATATGGTGTTAGGCCCTTATTATCTTGACCGTCGGCACACTAGGGGTGAATTTGTCGGCATCACGCCGGCCGCCTTAACCTTCCCAGAGTTGCTCTGGTACCCAATAGGGGCTGCGTCGACCCAGGAGCCGTTTAATGTGCCCAGCTGTTATTTTCTGACAACCAGAGAATTGACACAAATACTTGTTTAATTAATATAACTGTACATTTTAGGTTATTACAGTTTTTGTTACATATTTAGACATGGTTATTGATGTAACATGTATGATTAATTGTATAAGTATGATTAATGAAGATTGCAATGCCACAATATAACAACAGTAACCCATAATGAGTAGGCTGCAGTAAAACTGGTAAAAACAAATATATAAATTAAAAACAATAATATGGTATGAAATCAGTTTTACAAGTAAACGGTACACATGAAACAAGGGACTTTTCGGGTTTTACCCTTCGTCAGCCACAGTTACAAATAGGTGACAAGGACACGAACTACATATAGGTGCTACAAAAATCTATGATGATGTGGAAAACGCCAAATGAGCGATACAAGCAGATGAAACAACGGTGATGAGCGACGCGATAACAGTAATAATGTAAGAACATCGTAAAACCAGAAAGACATGTCGAAACAAGGAAGTAAATAATCGACTAAGCGAAGACAGAAATGAACAACACTATTATAGCAAGTAAAAAATCACTTAGCTGGATCCAAGAAAGAAACATTCAAGATGGCTGAACAAATAAAGCATCATGCGGAAGTGACGTATGAGCTAGTGACCGCTGAGAAAAGATAATTGAGGAAACGAAACGAACCAAAGCCAAAACATGGATAGAAAGGAAAATAACGACAAATAAATAAAGTATAAAACAGAGACAGAAGCCACCAGAAATATGCAAAATGGTGCTGGACATTCAAGCCAGCAGGAGATAAAACGCCCATTTGAAAAATGAGACGATTCTCCAACGAGAAGCGATTTCGGTCGTCGCCGACACATGACAGGAGGGCAGTGACATGAATATCAGAGTTACCTGAATGGTCAGAACTATTGAAGTGAAGGGCCACCAGTAAATGTTTGCCATGATAGATGTCATTCACGTGCTCACAAAACCTGTCTGGCAAACGTCTCCCAGTTTCACCAATATAGGTCATGTAACACCTCTTGCAGATGATAGCATAAATCAGATGTGTGTCCATCATGACCTTTGCGTGAGCAACACCTAGTTTCAGACAAAATCCCAGCATAAGATGTCATGCAGACACCCACGATCCAAGCACTGACACTAACTGGATCTGATTCTCGTCGGAAGGCCACTTCCCAGGTCTTTGCTCTCCACTCGCTCGTTCCATTGTGCAGACTGTGATACAGATCACTCCTTGATTTGCTGCAAAATCAGAGCACAACCAAGAATAGTCTATCTTGTCAGACATGAAGGGAAACCACACATTGATACCAGCAAGATGTCAGTCCCTGTCATGATCGCTCAATTTACTGCGACCTTCAAGAAAGTGTTCAGTAGTCCTCAGCATGATGATACTGCTACAGAGAACTGGGAGCACCTATAGGACACCATTCAAGTACTGCACTTGCCACCTTTGGTAAGAAAACAGCGAAGTTAAATGACTGGTTTGATGCTTCATCAGATGTGATAACACTGGTCACTGAAGCCAAGCGCAGTACTGTGAATGAATCTATTCATTCACCGAGTGCTAGAACCCTACAGATCCTGAAGCCTACGTGAAGCAAAGTTCAAGAAACAACTGCTCGACGCTGTGGAAATGACAAATGACTTCAGCTCAGTGAGATAATCCAGACCGCAGCGCAAACAGACAACAATAAACACATGTATTACGGTATAAATAAAGCCCTCGGTCTACCAAAAAAAATTAAGTTGGCACCGCTAAAATCTATCAGCGGAGAGAAGCTAACCGATAAGAGTAAGCAGATGGAGAGGAGGGTCGAGCACTATTCTGAGCGTTACTCTAGAGAAAATACCGTTACGTCTGCAGCCCTTGATGCTGTCAAATGTCTGCCAACTATAGAGGAGCTGGATGCTGAACTAACATTAGAGGAACTCAGCAAGGCCGTTGATAGCTTGTCCTCTGACAAAGCACCAGGAAGTGATGGGATTCCTCCAGATTTAATCAAATGGTGTAAGATCACGGTATTACATTCCCTGCATAGTCGTGTGATACTTCTATTAAAAACTGTTTGAAATTTAACATATTGCTTCATGAAACCAAAGGGGCTATAAAGGTCAGAGTGGAACAAAGGTATAAACTTCAAATTGCCCATGAAGGGAGATCTTGCAGACTGCAATAATTAGAGAGGAATCACTCTTCTCTCAGTTCGCAGCAAAATACTGGGCCGGATAATTATACGGAGAATTTCAAAAGCAGTAGACCACAAACTGAGGAAAGAACAAGCAGTATTTAGAAAGAACAGAAGATGTGTAGATCATATATTCACTCTCAGGAACATTATAGAGCAGTGCTCAGAATGGCAAAGAAAGCTGTACATTAATTTAGTTGATTTTGAAAAGGCTTTTGACAGCGTACATAGGGACAGTTTATGGAAAATACTGAGGGCTTATGGAATTCCAAGCTGCATACTGTCAATCATAAATAGCCTCTATGCCAACTTTACGTGTAGTGTTGGGCAGAGCAACCTAACCTTTGAGGTAAAGACAGGAGTACGACAGGGATGCCCCTTATCAACCACTCTATTTTTAACAGTCATAGACTGGGTGATGCGCCAGACAACAGAGGACAGTCCAAGAGGAATAAGATAGACTACATTTTCTACATTGGAAGATCTGGAATATGCAGATGACATTGCACTACTAGCACATTCACATCAACACATCCAGGAAAAAAACGGACAGACTTAATAAGTTTAGAAAGCAGGTGGGCTTAAACATCAATTTAAAGAAGTCAGAGGTCATGACGCTCAATGTGTGCAACCCTGAGCCCATATCAGTAAGGAATCAGCAACTGGTACAGACAGACACCTTCACATACCTACGATGCATATTAACACCAGACGGCGGGGCAGGCAAAGACATCAACATCAGAATGAATAAGGCAAGAACAGCCTTTTTAGCCTAAACAACATCTGGAAGTCCTCTCAATACACGAACAAAATTAAGATTATATCAGAGCCGTGTGCTTTCTGTGCTTCTCTATGGTGCGGAATGCTGGAGAGTTACAGAGAAGGAAATGTCGAAATTGTCCTCTTTTCACACAACATGCCTAAGAAAAATTCACCGAATCTTTTGGTCGAATACCATCACCAACCAAGATCTGCCTACTCGAAGCAAGCAAGAGGACATGCACACCATCATAGCTGGCAGACGCTGGAGCTGGTTTGGCCATGTCCTCAGAAGAGACCCCGATGCCATCACAAGAACAGCTATGCTTTGGACCCCTGAAGGAAAACGAAAGAGAGACCGACCAAAAACAACATGGCGGAAGACTGTGGAGGCTGAGATGCAAAGAATGAACCAGAGTTGGGGCACTGTACGAAGGATGGCCACCGACCGAGCAAAGTGGAATCAATTTGTTGTTGCAATACAAGACGCCAACAGGCGTGATGGCCACTGACTGCTTTGACGGTCGGCGGCTAAGGATCAAAAAGAAAGAAGAAGTATAAAATAAAAATGGAAAGATGTTGGTGAAATTTTATAGTGGAATCAAATTTTCTCCACAGAAAGATTAAATAGATGGTTTTATCAGTTGTTTAATTTGTAATGTCCTTGCTGGTGCCTGTTAGTTATAACTTAGCTTGTTTACGTGAGTCCTGCCGCCGTTGTATCGTCACTTTACTTGTGATACGGGCTCTTCTTCGCCTCTCGTCTTATGTAAGTGGTCAGCGTTGATGCCCTGCTATCACAGCTAAGGGCGTAGAAACGTCAGTCTTGCCGCTTCGACCGTGTACGGTTTTATAGCGTAGTTTCACAAACTATTGGCCTAAATAGGAAACAGATACCTCTGCTAAACACATGTGCTTGAAGCTCTCTGACAGACTTAGTTTTCCAGTGTCCACCCACCAATGCTAATCTCGCAGAAGAGCTAAATTCTTGAGCACATAACGTAGATTAAAGAATATGATTAAAATTCACCAATATTCTTCTGGGTATTAACTGGGAAATGTGTTTGGACACCGATTATCATATTGATACAGGAACGTCTATCGGAAGCGATTACCTTATTATCGCCTGTGTTTCCGTACATATCCCAGACGGATTTCTTAGACACACAATCCGGATTTCTTCCCGTCGAGCATGCGAGAACATCTTGTGTCAACATTAATTTCCCGTGACCGTCTGCATTACACGACACTGAGCAATAAAGTTATAATCTGCCAGCCGGTATTATTTGCATCGTAATACTACACTTCACAGATTGAAACGTTAACAAGTCTGGGAGAGGTTAGGCAAAAAATGTAGGTGCATAAAATATGCCAAATAATAGGACGACGAGGAGGGCAAAAAAGGTCGGAAAATTACAAGCACATACGTATTCTGACACTAATTGATCATTAAATTTGTTACGTTTTTTTACAAAGTCATAGTTGATTTTAGGGAGCCGCGGTAGCATAGTGGTAGTGCACTGGTTTCTAGCTCAATTGTCTATGAGTCGATCCCCAGATGAGGTGGTATTTTTTTAGGCCGCAAATGGCTCCTGAGTCGACTCAGCCCCAATTGAGTACCAGAGCAACTCTGAGAAGGTTAAGGCGGCCGGCGTGATGTTGACCACATCACCCCTAGTGTGCCGATGGTCAAGAAAAAATGGGCCTAACACCATCTTCTCAATGTGCTCAATGGGCGTGTAACGGGATCCTTTACCTTTATCATAGTTGATTTAATTATTACAGAGAGAAGTGCACACGGATGAATCAGTATTTTCTTCCATAGATAAATGAGCTAATAAAGTGGCATTTTATTGTTAAATCAGTTGGGAGCTTGAAAGAGCTAAATAAAATACATGTATCTATTTTTAAAAGGCTGAGGTCAGATAATAAATTAATTTTACTAAAACAAATTCAGCACTGTTCTTGATTTCTGAATATCTTGTGAACACACCCTAAAGATAGAAGCATCATCATCCTTCTATTTACCAATCTGCTAAGAGTAATCTTGAGTGAAGGCAGATACCTTTGAGGACCCACATTCGACACTCTTGAGATTTGGCCATTGTTGGACCACTACTGCAAAGCAGAGGAAGCATCCCGTGACACAAGCAACAATGTATATGTTTGAACGGAGCGTGCTACGATGACATGTAGTAAACACGTTTGAAAAAGGAAATGGTGGACAATTATTTCTTGATGCGCCAGGTTGTACAGGAAAATATGTTTGATTAATTTATTTCTACTAAAACTCAGGAGCACAACGAAATTGTTCTAGCGGTTCCACCATCTTACGTAACAATGTTTTGTGCTGTGGGCTTTTAAAATATCTGTAAATAAAGAAAAGGGAAAAGTCACTTAAAGTAGCAGTCATTAACTTCATAAAAATCTATTTTCATCCAAACAGCTAGTTATATGTCGCTTGAACCATGGTGGGATAACCAGTAAAATCTATTCATTTGTGATTAAGGCGGAGCATACCAGAAATGTTGAATGTAAAGAAAGACCGGAATAATGTTGCAATAAACCATGTAGAAAAAAACGACAAATAAAACATTATATTAATTGTAACTTATGTGAATTAAACGAACACAAATATATAACTTTACTAATCAATAAAGTTTGATTTTTGCATTTTCATAAGTTTTATAAACCATTCCCAGAAAAAATGCGGGTGTCTAAAGCTGTCATATATATATACATATATATATATTCACACACACTTTGTACAATTCAAGATTTCTTTATTTCAGGGCTATACTGATCTCAGAATTGAAATAAAATACAGGTACGGAGTGGAGCGTTTATTCGCTCACTACTCAAACTTCGTGATCTCTGACGAGCTGTCGAATTACCTTATCACTTTGGGGAAGTATGATGGAACAGCAGAGGACTCCTTAACATATCACAATGGATCGCGTTTCTCCACACATGAGCGAGACAATGATAACTCTCCAAGTACTAATTGTGCGACATATTGTCATGGAGCTTGGTGGTACAAAAGTTGTTCCTCGTCAAACTTGAACGGTTTGTGGGGAGTACTGGCCCATAACGGTACTAACTGGTCATCCAATTATAGATTTTATAACACGACTTTTACCGAGATGAAGATCAGAAAAGTTTAAATAAATGAATCTGTAAAAACATAAATGTTTGTTGTCTTAGACAGAATTATATTAGACAACTAGCGCCATTGTTGTGTAAATTAGGTCAGTCAGTTTGTAATGTTAGTTTCATATTTCAAGAATTTAACTTTTTCTGTGTGTATCTATCGCAGTATATGTCAACATCTGTGTTTGTTTACAAATATGCATATCTATTTATTTGTGCTTTTGTGAAATCGATTATAGTAGAGCTGTAGAAACAAAATTACAATTATAAAATCAAAAGCGTATATCATGTTTAAACAACCAGTAAGACAAAACATATTCAGAAAACTGCTGAACAGATATAAATTTTGCATGAAATTAGATTTGAAAAGCATTGGTATAAGTGAGCGACCGTTAAACTCATATATTAACAAAACCATCATAAAATACAGCGAGAAAATAAGAAAAGAAGTAAACAAAAGCGAAATTGTCACTTCAAAACCTAGTCATAATATGTGCATAAAGACAAACAAAGAAACATAATATATGTATAGAGACAAACAAAGAAACATAATATATGTATAGACACAAACCAAGAAACATAATATATGTATAGAGACAAACAAAGAAACATAATATATGTATAGACACAAACAAATTATCATAATATATGTATAGAGACAAACAAAGAAACATGATATATATATATATATATATATATATATATATATATATATATATATATATATATATATATATATATATATATATATTTTATATATATATATATATATATATATATATATATATATATATATATATATATATATATATATATATATGGTCAGACAACTACTTATTCTATGGATTTCAATATCTAAACACCTTTATACTTGGCTCGTACCACTAGAGGACGACCACAGCATACAGTAGCTGACAATAATTGACTATAACACCTTTGACACGTAAGTTTCCTTTTTAATAACACATTGCACACAATGAAGCCCCACACGGCTCATAATACGTGTGAAATACACTGGCTACAAATGCCAATACAGCTTGCATTAATAACAACTTAATATATAAATATAATACCCACTGGTATGGCCATCCTGAATGAACATCACAATGACTTTCGCTCACCGGCGAAAACTTATGTACTAGGATTAGGCAAAAACTAAATCACAACTGACTTAAGATCACCAATCTACAAAATGCGGCAAGAAAAATACATTGACATTCTAGCGAAATGCACTACATCCAAAGATAACATGAAGAAAAAGGCCAGCGCCAAATCAGAATGACGATGGCAAACTCACTTCATCAAAATGCTGACAGGGAATAAATGAACGACCTATCCTGGTCGATAGCCAGCAAGTCAACTAACTTTTTGCGCCAGAATGTGCGTCCACTTCCTTTCCCGGTCACCTGACCAAACGGGTTTTTTATTCTATCAGTGTAGCCACTCAAAGCGTGACCAACATAACATTTTGTCGAACATATATACTGTGACCTCCCCCCCCCCCCCCCCCCCCCCTTTTCCTTAAGAAAGAAAACGAAGTTTTCTTCCACCGGAGGAGTCACGCCTAACTCCTTTCGGAGTATGGACGAACAAAATGCCGAGACGGCACCTCCTAATCTACCTAGAGAATGCCAAAGCGGGTCCAACACCATTGTCGTTCACGCCTTCTCACCCTATGTACTAAACACAATATGAGCATGAACTAATCCACCCCAGGTACGTGGTAGTCGTAAAAATAACAACGACTGTCCAAGCCTGGTCTATCAAACACAACATATGTTACATATTAGTTATTCATATCTAAGCATTAATAATAAGACATAATCTCCTAGTATAAACAATCCTTTCTGCACGCTGAAAATATACCTTAATTATAACATAATTTACCCATACGTTGAGTACAACTTTATCCATATTGCCTTTATGGCATCGTGACACATAAAACACATACCATAATACATTTTCATAAACATCAACTCTAATGATTATAATACAATTCCTCCATAAACCAATGTAAATACTCTCTACGGATGCTCCTGTCCCACTCCAATCTCATAAACTGGACAGGACATCCGCTACAATGTTATGTACCCCCTGAATCGGTAAAATGGTAAAGTTGAATTGCTGCAGCAATAATGCCCAGCGTGTCAAGTTAACACTGGTGGATTTAGCCGACTGCAAAAATAGCAGTTGTTTGTGATCTGTTTGGAGGAAAAAATGCGCCCCCAACAGGTATCGTGCCAGCTTAGACACCGCCCAGACAATCGCAAGGCACTCCCTCTCAATCGTAGAGTATCTAGTCTCTGCTGGCAGCAACTTCCGACTGACAAACATTGTAAAGCCTAACATATTATAGCATAAACATGCATCGCAAAGCATCACGTGATATTTACAAGTTTACAAAACACTCATCATCATATTAAAATGGTACTGGGGGCGTGGGTCAGACTCTAAGGTTCGGTTCGCGTCAACCGAAACATCTTACTGAATACGAACCCGAAACCTAACCCTAGCTATTGCTGAACTATCAGCAGGTGGTTATGAAGCAACGACATGTGCTTCCACCTGACTGCATCACTCGCACCCCACCTATTCGCAAAAGTCACCCGTGCAATTTTGGTATTGTCGCGCAACGACAATACCTCCACAAATCTAACCGACGCGACCTCATCAAACACTCGTCTGAGTGTGCGCCAACTTGCATTCAGAGGAACGTTACGCACCCAAACTATGCGATCATTAGCTGTCGGACTCTCGTATAAGTACCTACTGCTCCTAATCATGTCCTTTGATATTTGCCGCGAATCGCGTCTACGATGTACCTTCTGTTCATCCCCCTTAGGAGTTTGGTGATGCTAAGCCTCTGCTCCAGCCACACCCATGGCCTTGTGCACTCCCCGTACATTGCCGACGATTAAATCAACAATCGGATCCTCGAGAACAAACACGTTCACTCTCCCCGATAGGAACAGGGGTTTTCACATTGATACATGCCTGGGGGTAAGACTCCACTTTGCCCCCGAACGTGGTGCATTTAACAGTTTTGCCCGTAAGGCAGGAGTCGTCAATACACGACCGACGCACCCCAATTGTGGTACAACCAGTGTCCCTCAGCACCCGGACTGGTCTATTCTCCACCTTGCCTTCGTGGAGACTCACCTTGCCAGTCTCATGGACTGCCGACAGACATGGTGCCGCATGCCCGCATTGAAGCACTAACCTCTCGTTCGCGTGGAACAGAGGGCGACACCCCGCACAGTCTTCACTATTGACTGTGTCCAACACCACCGCGGAATTCGCGTGTTCGATCGGGGTAGTGCATATGTCCTCATAATGACCCCTGCCCCAACAATTGGAACACATGCGCTCCTTCTTCCACTCATCGCGTGAACTCTTGCTGGAGCTTTTTTGATGAGGAAGATCGCGCATCAGAGTCGGAAGATCGACTATCTGAAGACTCACTCTTCTGCTTGGGATGTTTGGTTTTATACCAAAACCGGTCTTCGTCCCGAGAATCCGCAAAGCGTACCTGTGTACGCGCTTGGCGCTCCTCTCCGTCGCTATTACTTTTAAATTATCGGTTCTGCCAACTCGGCCGACCATTCCGATAAGATCGGAAGTTCCCATAATTACCTCCACGTGGCCGATAGGGGCTGGAAGGCTTCTCATACTTCTGATCTTGGCCCCTGTCTGTATCTTGTGACTGATTTCGCCAAAGGATGGCGCTGAACTTTGCCGACACCGGCAACTAAGTCTTCTGGCAGACCTGACTTCTGAATGGGTTTGCCCGGGTGAGCAAGGACTTAATGGTGCCCTAATTGGGCCATGGACTCAATGTCCTTTGGTTGACGTTCCTGAAAAAACGCAACCAACTCACTAGAACACGATGATATCACTTTGTTCCGTAGCACCAAATCTATCGAGCCATTATAGTCCTTCGTTATCGCCTCCATTTCAATCCATCTATTCAGCAGAAGTTTGATCTTCGAGATAACGTCCTCGAAGTCCTGGTCTGCGCTTGGCATCGCGTTTTTAAAACGCGTCCGGTAGCAGTCAGCAGTCAGACGGAACTTCCGGAGCAGCCTTTCCTTTACCTTGTGGCAATCGGCCCTTTCCTCTAACGGGAGGCTATAAAAAGACTCCATCGCAGGCCCCACTAGCAGCGTCGATAACAGACATGGCCACTGATCTCTGTCAGCCTTATAGGCCACGCAATCGGCCTCGAATTTTTCAAGGAAGAAATCTAAGCTTTCAATTTTATCATTAAAATTCGGCAGACGCAGCCTGAAGGGACGATGAGCCCCTCCAGGAGTCGAGTTCTGACCACTCGCACCTACTTCCAATTTCTTCAATTGTATTTCCTTATCCATCATCTTCTCTTCCAGAGCTATTCTCATTCTCTCCTTCTCTAACTCTAACTCTCTATCTCCTCTCATCTTCTTTTCTTGCAATTCTCGCTCTATCTTCTTTTCTCCCAATTCTCGCTCTATCTTCTTTTCTTACAATTCGAACTCTCTCTGTTTCCACTCGTTTTCTTCTTTCATCTTCCTTTCTTGCAATTCTCGCTCTATCTTCTTTTCTTCCAATTCTCTATCTTCTTTATCTTCTTTTCTTGTAACTCTTTATCTTCTATCACCTTCTTTTCTTGTAACTCGAATTCTTTCCTTTTTATCTCCAGCTGTTCAGCTCGAGCATCTCTTAACTCTTGCAGGCCGGAATTTTTTCACGAGTTTTGCCAGAATTATTTTTGTACCTTAAAGCAGTACCTTTATAAATTCTAAAGTTTCTGAATTACTACACAACAAAGACACACATATTATACATCACAGTAAAGATAAATGAATGTAGAATTAGAATATGAAGGATTTTTAGTGATATTCTACATATAGTATTCAGTTATGAGTCATAACAAAAATACGGAACAAATTTCACGGAACACAAAAGTGACGTTCCCAACGTCGTTTCGGCTTCGAGGGATTTTGCGGATGTACGCTACCAGCGTCGTTCCGGCCTTTAAGAGTTAAGGCATTCTGATTCTCGACTGAGTAAAATTCAGCCTTGGCATATTCAATTAGTTCTGTGCCAATGTACCCACATTTTTTCCCAATCTGAATGAAAGCCTGTAGGTCCATAGTGTACACTCAGAATACACACTATTATCTCTGGCTATAGATTTTTCCTATACCGCTACTCAGTCGTATATATTTCACTTACATCACCAAATCACTCTCTGCTTACAAAATATGCAGTAATAACAATAAATATTGATATCACTACTTCAATATACGTATATATATATATATATATATATATATATATATATATATATATATATATATATATATATATATATATATATATATATATATATATATATATATATATATATATATATATATCATGTGCCAGTGTGTGCTGTTACTCTTAATATCATTCTTCTAATTCTTCTTCGCTATGTTTTTGGTTGGATCATAACTTCCGAGGAGCTAAAGAGTTTTATCAGAATCAGATACAGAAACAAATGTGATGCCGAGCATCCAGGTCACGCACAAAATGATGCATACTACCAGCTCAATAGAAGAGAACAAGTGGTAATCTTCGCACCCTGTGATAAACGAGTGCAAAGCCTTATCGCCATATCTTTACCTACATCTTTCTTATTTCATTTTCTCCCACATTTATGCTCTCTCATCCCACGTTTTGCTATTTCATCTGTAAACTGTAATATTTATTATTCATATCTGGAATCTAAAGAACCACATTTGTTCTTTCATCTGAGGTCTTTTGATTCAGGTTCCCTCCTTGTTAAACATACCTGGCATCGTCTTTTGAAGTCTCCATTGCCTCGTAATAAATCTTGTGAAACCCCAGCCTGGTCATAAACAATTTCCTTTGATACGGAATTCCCCGGGTACACATGGGCATTGTAAAATCTCTTTGATACGACGTTGGACTATTTCTAAGTGTGAAACGAGCACGGCTGACACAAACGCTTAGTCTCTTTGTTGCTCGGCCGCTGTCCATATAAGCGAGGAGACGCCCAGCTTGGTCAGGTGAAGAAGTCTTCTGATGCTGTTTAAACCAACCGCCATGAAATACAATAAGCGGCACCACAAAAGGACTTGTTAGAGTGCTGGTGACAATGGACCGAGGTAACAAAGGCCGACACCAACACGCGTAGCTGTAAACAAACAAAGAAGTGATATGACAGTTGGAAGGCGGGAGACACTTTTGCATTGACCAGCCAATTATTTCAACACCTGTTTGTCAGGCAAGCCCGGCAACGAAAGTTGGTCGCGAATTGCCCCACCCACTTTTGGAATGACAAGGGACAAGAGAGATCCTGGGAATGAGTGACCAGAGGGTCTCTTAGCTATTGGTTGTATGGGCGGAGTTATACGTTACCGGTCCAAGGGACCCGCATGTGACCTTATAATATACTGCGTAGCTCGCTAGAGAGAGGAGTCCAATTTTTACATTGTAGTGTAGAGAATAAATCCCTAAATGCCTAGCCTAAATACGCGTGTTTATTCAGAGTGGATAAAATAATTCATATATGTGGTGAATTGTGTTCTTAAAGGATTTTGCGAAGGGAAAAGAAGGTTATTAGATTATTAATACTTTTTCTTATTCTTTATTTATTTTAACCTCACAGCTAAATGTGCGAAAGATAGAGTTTCAATTAATTCTTTTCATAAATGATTAATAAAATCAGAAGATTTTCCTCTAAGATGATAGGATGATGGATGATAGGAAGTAATTAATAGGTCATACTTCACCTTCATTATCATCGCAGTCTTCTATGAGCACACACTCTCATGCACAAGATATTTCTTAGAATTGAACTCAGAGAGATCAAAAGTGAGCAGTAGTATATATGAAAGTCTACCAGTGATGTTAAGTGTAAAAACTTACGAAGACTTGTATGTGTCTTCAGTTCATCAGAAGTCTGAGTCTACACGCTACGTGTGACGTCTAACCAGAAAAAAGTTTTCAGAACGAACATTTGGTTTGCAGAATTCGCCATAGCACATTCTTAGTTCCTCATTTGATAAGGAGTGTTTCTCGCCCATGATAAAAACAGTGGACGCAGCATTTTTCGTCACCTTATATTGCGTGCTCACAAGTTCAATACATATTTAAATCAAGTTCAAATCACTCGAAAGCTTACTCCATGAGTCAATCTAGATAGATAGATAGATAGATAGATAGATAGATAGTTAGATAGATTGATAGATAGATAGATAGATAGATAGATAGATAGATAGATAGATAGATAGATAGATAGATAGATAGATAGATAGATAGATAGATAGATAGATAGATAGATAGATAGATAGATAGATAGATAGATAGATAGATAGATAGATAGATAGATAGATAGATAGATAGATAGATAGATAGATCTGTATCAGTTTCTGTATCACACAGAGCCTCTATATTTACCCACAACAAGAATTTATCCCTGGACTGTGAGCTTTGTATTTTTCTCACACGCGACTTCGTGGTAGGCATTTTCAGAAGGAAAAAAAAAGAGAGAAATGTTTCGAGTCCATATTTAACAAAAAAGTATGTTCATCTGGATGGTGAGTGCGTGCTGAATAAGCGTGTGAGACAAGGTTGCGTATTGGCCCCCGCCTATTTAATATCTACTCACATATGTTGATGATAGTTAAAAAAAAAAAAAACACACACCCACACAAATAGTAATACGTCTTACAAGGAGAAGGACAAGAAAAACCTACGTTGCGGCCACAAGGCCTTCGTCAGGGACAGACAAACAAGAGACAGGAGGGAACGAAAATGAGAATTAAGTAGAGAACATGAAACTATAAAAATAAGAGAAAAAAACTCCCTTAATATTAAGTCCAGTCACATGTGAAGCAAGATGGCTGCCACTAAACCGGAAAGAGGAAGTTGAAAGTACTTTAAAAATAAGAAATAATGAAAACAAGGACTGGAAAGAGTGAGAAAAAAGAAAAAAGTAATCAATAAATAATAAATAAAATAAAAAAATAAATAAAATAAAATATAAATAAATAAATAATAATAATTAATAAATTTAAAACAAATAAATAAATAAAAATAAATAAAGAAATAAATAAAATAAAAAAATAATAAAGGAAAAAAATAATTAAAAAAAAAAAAAATTTTAATAAAATAAAATAAATAAACAAATTAAAAAAAAAAAAAAATTAATAATAATAAGTAAATAAATAAATAAATAAAATTATTAAATTAAAAAAAAAAAAAAAAAGTGATCGCATCAAAGTAGAAAGTCATAATACAACTGGGACTCGATAGAGAAAGGCGTCTCAGACAGAAGAATGTTGGTTATTCAAACCGTGTGGTTTGAGGCAACCCATAAGATGGATGAGGCGTTGTTCCTGGCGAAACCGACTGTTTGCGTCCGAGGAACAGTATCTGATGGCTGTCACCTGGATGTCAGTGGCACCGTGGTGGTCAGGGCCATTGAAGTGGATGGCCACAGGTGTGGAATTAAACTGAGAGATGTCATAGAGGTGTCTGCAGAATCGGTCGCCCAGTCGTGTGCCCGTTTGGCCGATGTACGTAATGGTGCAACGTTTGCATATAATAGCATAAATGACGTTGCGTGACTCACATGTGAAGCCATGGGTGATGAAAAACTTGGCGTTAGGGAACGAGACTGAACGTGTTTCGATTACATACTGACATGTCTTACATCGTGTACGGTTACATGGTTTGGTTCCAAAGTGGCCATCGTTGGCGGTTTTCAAACGGCTGTGGACTAGGAGGTCCCTCAAATTTTTGTCCCGTCTATATGCCAGCAAGGGTGGCTCACTAAATGCTTCCCGCGCCACTGGGTCAGCTTGGAGGAGAGGTAGGTGGCGAAACAGGATCCTTTTGACAGCAGTGCTGTGAGGGTGATAGGTCATTATTAACTTGACTCTATCAGAGGAGGTGTGTTGGCGGGGTTTGAGGGCCTCTAGACATGAGATAGGGAGAACACGTTCTAAGGCAGAGGTAAGAACATCTTCTGGATACTGTCTGTTACGGAAGAAGTCCAACATTTCTTGTGCTCGGCAAAGAAAGTTGTCATCATCTTGGCATAACCGACGGAGGCGGAGAAGTTGTGAGAAAAGCAAGGAGTCCCGACAAGCCGGAGGATGAGAGGAAGTATAAAGGAGGTAACTGTGTGCATCGGTGGGTTTGTAGTACACCGAAGTGGTGAGGTGGGGGGGGAGTGATAGTGACAACAATGTCAAGGAAATTAACAGAGACAGTGGAGATGTGAGAGGTGAATTGGATCGCAGGGTGGAAGTTGTTAATGAAATTAATGAACCTAGATAGGTCAACCTCTGGCATATCGGTGAGACCTATGCCATCATCGATGTATCTATGATACATCAATGGAAAAGGTCCAGGATACTGCTGCCACACCTGATACTCCAGGTAGCCCATGAAGAGGCAGGCATAACTGGGACCCATCTTGGTGCCCATGGCAACTCCACTTATTTGGTCAAAGAAATGTCCATTGAACTAAAAGGAATTGAGTCGAAGGACCAGTTCTGCAAGGCGCAGAAGAGTCTCTGTAGCGATAGAGGGGTGCTTGCGCTGGTCCAGGAAAAACCGGAGAGCTCGGAGACCATCAGAGTGAGGAATGGAAGTGTAAAGTGAGCAAACATCTAACAGAAATAAACGGTAGGTACGGTCTGGAGAAAGCTGAATAGAGGAAAAAGTAGTAACAGCATGGTTGGGGTCCTTTAAGAAGGAAGGAAGCTGCTCTACAATAGGCTGGAAGATGCCGTCGAGGAAGTCTGATATACGTTCGGTAGGGCAAGCACACGCAGAGACAATGGGTCTCCCAGGGTTGGAGGGTTTATGAATTTTGCGAAGCATATAAAACACAGGCTTGCCCAGACCACTATTGTCACTACGGAGATGAGAAGCGCTAGAAGGTAAGGACTTGTTGGCGATAAGACTTTTGATGGTGTCATGGACCAGACGATTGTTGAGGACTGTCGCATCATTGTCACGGCGCTGGTAGAAGGAGCTGTTGGTGAGCTGCTTATTACCTTCTTGGAGGTACAGGTCTTTGCGCCTTACCACAATGGCACCTCCTTTGTCAGCCGGTTTGATAACAATGTCATCTCTGCGGCGGAGCTTAGAGAGGGCATGAGACTCATCAGAAGAAAGGTTTGAATAACGCAGGCGTTGAGGTTGGAGCTGCTGAATGTCGTGGAGGGTATTCTGAATATATAAATCCAGAGCGTGGGAAGCCCCAGGAGAGGGTGTAAAATATTTATTCTTGGGAGGAGCAAAGCGTGCAAAGGCATCATTTGATTCAGCCTGCGATCTCTGAGGACCATCACTGTTGCGGAAATGCAGCTGAAGTCGCAGACGGCGATGAAACCGATGGACATCTTGGAGGAGATTGTACTGATATTAGTAAAAGAGATATGTTTGAGGTCGTAAGTGGTAGTAAGAAGGGCCTTCTGTAATTCACATCTACATTTATCTCAGAAGCCTTCACAGCTGACCTCATACATTACACTAGGTAACACAACAACCATACAGTACCATCAAAAACCACTACAGTAGAGGAGGCAGGGACAGTCTCAGGGGTAGGACAGAGGCGGGACAGTTTGTCCTTTTTCTGGGCGGATAAAAAATCATACAATTGCCGGTTGAGGGTATGGATAATAATGCGGATAATGGGGAAGGTAGGAAAGTAGCTGGAGGTGAGACTACGTCAGCGGAGTAGAAGCTGGGACTGCTGAGCACTGGTATCTGCCAGGAGGCGGGAATGGATAGCTGCGACAGCTCGCATACGCCGGAACCCACATGTGGTCTCGATGCGCTGTAAGAGGATGTTGATGATACAGTTTTGTCAGCTGAAAGTGAACAGTGAGTTGCAAGAGCTAATGAAACAAGTAAACAGCATAAGTCATGAATATGGATTGGACATTAACATTGAGATAACGAAAACTATGAATTAACAAAGCAGGTAACGAGCCAACATTAAAGATAAGAATAAATGGACAATCGCAAAAGAAGTCGAGCTTCTCATATCTGAGTCATTTAATAAATGAAGATGTCAAACGTTAAACAGAAATCAAGAAGAGAATAGGAATGGCTAAAGCTACATTAAACAACATGAGACATATACTAACATATAAAAAACTAACTCATAAATTAAAACTGAGAATCAGCAAATATAAAAAAAAAACGAGTTTTTGCAGCAACAATGGCAATTTTCACGTGCGGGTTGAGTGCTGCACACTTACTTGTTTTCATGAGTATAGAAGGGAGAGTTGAAGGCAAACGTGCAAGAGGAAGACAGCGCTATAAGTGGGAAAATAACATTCAATGATATGGACAAGAAAGAGTCTATCAGAGTGAACCACCAAGACAAGAGACAGAAGACGTTGGAGATCCATTACAGCCAACCTTCGTTGTGGAGATGGCAGCTGATGATGATAATATGTGTGTCACAACAACCGTCATCAAATTTAATGTGATCATTTTTAGAATTGTGGAGGAGCCGAAAACAAGGACAAACTTTTGATTATGGTTTAAATACCAGTTCGTAAATTTAAATATTTGCAAAACTGAAATTATTCTATAAGAACTTGAGCATACATGTCAACATAAGAAATGTTACAACTAGTAGTTGTTGTAGCAACTAGTTATGGAAGAGTAAGATAAGCGATACAATTGTGCATGTTCTGTCTGATGTTGAATTAATGAAACGTATTGTCTATCTGTTATATATGTTACTACTTGTACATACATCGGGCAGAACATTGGTGAGCAAAATAAGGTCAAACACGCGAAATGTAATTTCGGTGACAGTTTCACGGTATGTTTATTAATAAGTATAATATTATTATTACAACTGTCAGCAATACTTTGGTTGAGTTGTATGTTAAGAGAGATATGTAGGAACAGCAACAAAATCAGCAACTTTTTTGTAATCAGGAGATCTATAAGTAGAATAAAATTGTAATACTGTAAGAAGAAACACAAATAAAAGAATGGATATTTTTTCACGGGGACAAAAGTAGAAAAAAAAATACAAGGTCAGCCAACAAAGTACGCTTTACTAATCTACCAGCCAGGTTAATGTATGTGGAAATCTGGAACTAGTAAAAAGCTGAGATCTGGCTCGACTACAGACAGATCAAAGGCCCACAATGACGTTAACGTAGAATAAGATATTATCGTTCATATCACATGTGTGACTGTGTTTATGGATGGCAACGGTAGACCGGCAATTGAGAAAAGGTTAAGAGAAAACTTAAGTGTCTACATCAAGCACTTTCGAGATATGTGCTATCAAATTACGAACACATAAACACGTCCTAAAGCAGAAATAGGTCACTGCCAATGGCTAAAAGTTGTGTGCTTTGATTTTGTTTTTTTTTAACCAGCGGCACCTGGGCCCAATGACATGTCATTGCGAGGCTGGGAATCCTGTGGACTTTCCTTCCAACCTGGTCAGGAGCTTTGCTCCCTCCCATCCACAGAAAGTTTATCTCAGGAGCGGTTATTCAGTCAAAGTCCCGGCCGATGACACTCCTTCAAATGCGCTCGCCCGGGCTTAAACCTTGAATACCTGAGCGTCAGCGCAATGTGGTAACTATTACACTAGCGTGGCTCCCGTGTGCATTGATAAACGGAGACACGGTATGACAGAACAACTCAGCACACATGAGATAACCGATGTGTTGTGATGTAGGTGTCGCTGTTAAGATGGAGCAAGGTTTAAACATAATATATTACGAGATGCTATATGAGTTATCCTAATAGAATCACAGGATGAAAGACCGTTCTAGTTTAAGCAAGCAATTAGAAAATAGAGATGTTGTGGTCACATGACAACCTGTATACAAGGAGGGGAGCGAGACAGCTCACTCTGTCTTTTCATGTAGCTGTGTCACGTGTTCAGGTAGTTCAACACGATTTAAACTACGAGGCCATGAGCTGTGGTCAAAAGATAACTAGCAACGATAAGAAACAACAATGATGCTTATCAATGACAGCAACGAAGAGAATGCCCAACGTCGATTTGGGAATCCAAGTTACACCATCAGGTTAAAATGAGCATCCAAGTCAAAGTATTTCTCGAGGCGTGGTAATTAAACAGATAAAGACATAATTCTCCATATTGAATACCACAAATTGGCGAACGCGATACGCGAATGTCATAAACCCCAAAGTTAGAATAAGTCATGGAGAGAGATGAAGAATATTTATATTTTCGTAATGGTGGAGAAACAATCAACCCTGGTAGTTTACCACGCTTCTTAAATACCCGAGCAGACAGTTTAAAAATAATCAGGAGACACTTAACACATTGTTGGAGAAACAATCATCCCTGGTAATTTACCAGTCTTAAATTCCCGAGCAGACAATTTAAAAGTAATCAGCAGACAGTTTAAGACACTTAACACATTGTTGGAGAAACAATCATCACCGGTAGTTTACCAGTCTTAAATACCCGAGCAGACAGTTTAAAAATATTCAGGAGACAGTTGAAGACACTTGACACGTTGTTGGATAAACAATCATCCCTGGTAGTTTACCAGTCTTAAATACCCGAGCAGACAGTTTAAAAATAATCAGGAGACAGTTTAAGACACTTAACACATTGTCTCAGAATTTAACATCTTCTTCTTGGATCCTTAGCCCCTGACTGACAGAGCAGTCAGTGGCCATCACGCCTAGTGGCGTCTTGTAGTACAGCAAAAAACTGTTTCCATTTTGCTCGGTCGGTGACCATCACGTCTAGTGGCGTCTTTTAGTGCAGCAACAAACTGTTTCCATTTTGCTTGGTCGGTGGCCATCCTTTGTGCTGTCCCCAAAGCTCTGGTTCATGCATTGCATCTCAGCCTCTTTTGTTTTCCGCCAGGTTGTCTTTGGTTGGCCGCTCTTTCTCCGTCCTTATGGGGTCCATAGCATAGCAGTTCTGGTTATGATGTCAGAGTCTTCTGATGACGAAGCCAACCCAGATGCAGCGTCTTCCCACAATTATGGTGTGCATATATTTTTGACTGCACCGTGTAAGCGGTTTCTCGTTGCAGATGGTATGCGGTCAAAAAAGTGGAAGAATTTTCCTTAGGCAGCTTGTAATTTAACATAGATGGTCCAAAAAGACAAGAGAGAATGATTTTGAGAACCTTGGGAGTTGTCAACCCTTGTTTTGGAGAGAAAAACAGGATGATGTTCCCTATTATACATGTCAAACAGGTCCTGTATATACGTTCGCTCAAATAAAATGTGAAAATTCATGGTGTTGAAAAGACTCATTTACTCATTTAAGAGAGTGTAAAACTAGTTGTTTACCGAAAGCTTCAAAAACAAATAGACAAAGTTTCAGAGTGGATGAAAAGTTGGGGCTTTCAAATTAATATAAACAAAACAGTAGGTATGATATTCAGCAAAGAAAATTAAAACAAAAAGAAAAACAAAATCAATATAACCATTAAAGGACAGAAAATATGTATCTTCTCAACAACTAGATTTCTTGGCATAACTTTAGCTAAACAACTAAATTGGAATAAACATATAGACAATTTAGTAGAAAGCTGTAGGGGACCCCTAAATATACTAAGGATAGTAGAAGGTAATGGATGGGTGGGGTGGGGGGGGGGGCAGTAATAAAATAATGCTCATGTTCAACAAGTCTTTCATCAGGCGGAAACTGGATTATTCCAGCATAGTCTGTGACTCAGCTGACTGAATTCAAAATGCAGCCATGAGAACCATTACAGGTGCATTTATATCAAAACCAGTAGAAGCACTAAAAGTAGCTCTTGGCATACCGCCCCTTGGTCTAAGACGGAAAGAACTAAGATTAAATTATTGGAATAAAGTAGCACAAGAAGTGACCCACACAGCACATAAAGCATTTGTAAAAAACCAACCAATTGTATGGGACGTCCCCTTAAATAAAGATAGATATCCAACAGGGTGGAGAACCATAGAAGATCTAACGCAGTTCAAAGAACTGTCAAACACAATTAAAAATAGTAATAAATATAGAAGCAAAATACCACCCTGGGAACTGTCGTGAAACATTCTAAATCCACATATCTAAATTAAAAAGTAAATGTAAAGCCTAACGAATTAATTCAATAAAAGGAAAGAAGATTGGTAAAAGACCAGTGCTGTCACAATGGCGTACAAAAATCCCCCTTTTCTACTTCGTCTGCATAATTGTAACGCTTTCACGTTTACTAGTAAAGCCTACAGCAGCATACACGTGTTTCTAAAAATAAAACTGGTACTGTGTTTCTTAGAAAACCTTGAGATACGCACACTGCTTAATGACCTAGATAAATACTAGCATTAATGTCATTATATACACTGCGTAATGAAAAGACAGACGGACTTAGAGAGAGAGAGAGAGAGGGCTGAACGGAGGAACGCATGCAATACTACCACAGTCTCGCGATATAAAATTAATGCCATCACGCGCGAAAGGCATGAAGCACTGATTTTTTTTTCAAATAGACAGTGATACAAAACACTACCAATACACGGTTAGGTTTTAAAAACATGATTAGTCGATTGCAAATACTATTTTTGGTTGTTAAGGGAAACGGTGGGAAGGGTAAATTTTTTCAAAAAGCTTTTGTAAACATGGTCCCATTGGATAGACCATTTGATATAGTCAATTAGGAGCGTCAGTTCAGGACCACATTTTGAAAATAAACTTACTGAGAAGCAAGGGCGTTGAGATCCAGATCATATTTTTCTTATGAAAGCCTGGGACAGAGGCAGATCGGAATTGTGCCATAACTCATCGCCAGTCAACGTATTTTGTTTAATATGTCCATGAATTGTGGGACCGTGGTACTAACGTATTAAAGCAGCACCTGGTCTGAGTTTTGCTGAATCCAGAGGCTGGTAGCATACTCCTTGGTCAAGATAACGACCAGTGTTGTGTCTCAAGAACACGGTGAAGCAAGCGAGCAGTGGAGACTGTTTCCTGCCGCCCACACAGAAGTTAAGGTTTCGTGGCCAGAGCAGCTCAATCTTGTGTATACCCCCCTCTAAAAGTGACTTTACCTAAAATCAAGAGGGACATTTAATTGTTTCAAATAACAAGAAACTGTGAACCTTTCCAATATTTATTCCACCAGAAACAAACACTTGAAGTCATGATGACAAACAACCACCTAGCTTGAAAAGCCAGTATTACCTCATAGTACTACAGCACAACTTACACACATATTGCAATAATAATATATGTCAATACAAAGATTCTATCTATAAATTGTGTACATACAACTTGTGATTACATTTGATTGTGATTCCTGATTCACTTTGTAGTTGAATCAGGATATCTAATATTTGAAGGAATTAATACATATATTTTTAAAAGTTAACACTTGACTCATTTAAGATAGTCTTATAGAGTGTTCTATGTATGTGAGTGTCACAGTGTTGTAAAGTATTGTTGATTTTAATTAAAGTGTTTATCTGTCTGTTGTTGTTGTGACATACACTTCATCATTATCATAACCCTAGACATTCAACGTAGTCATCACAATAGCCCAGAATAAGTCTGGCTGAGGTCTAAATGTGGCAGCAAAGTAAGGTTATCTGTAAAACACTACCCCTATTAGATACAGATACCTTCACAGCTGATCTCAGTCAGTACACTAAGTCCCCTATAAATATTTATATCATCCCACTTTACCATATATATTGGGGTCCTGTCCGGGATTTGAATCTTCTCCTATTATATATATTGGGGGGTAATTCACTTCAGGGAATAATAAAAATTTAAAAGGTATCCTTGGGTGGAAATTAAATAAGGTTGAGCTCTCAGTGCCTGTGGTTGTTCTTAGATAATTATTTATAGATTGAATTGTTTACATTTAACTGTTAGAAAATGGCGGACCTAGCAAAATTTTGATTTGCTGCTGTGCAGGCTGCTAAAGAGTTAGGAATGGACGGGCAAGTTATGATTGCTTATGTCACTACTGAATGTGACAAATTTATTGAACGTGAAGAAAGAAAATTTGAGGCTGAAAGAAGGTTAGAGGCTGAAAAAGAAATTAAGAGGTTGCAGATTGAGGCTGACAAAGAGGCTAAGGCATTGGAGGCAGATAGGGAGATTAAAAGGCTCCAATTAGAAGAAAAAAAAGGCTGAAAGAGAAGCAGAGGAAAGAAGGCAAGCTGCAGAAAGAGAAGCAGAGGAAAGAAGGTGCTACACCCCCCTTTTTATTCTGATTTCCAATAAATGTAACCGCTTATTTTAGCAGTAACCTCTTCTGTATTGGTTCCAACTTGACTGTAAACCATCAACTGATACAAACTAGATCTGCTGGTTTCTCACTGAATGTAATTAAACGTTAATGTTATTATGTCTTTGAAACCACCGCTGATAACGGCGCTAAGTCTAAATGTTATATAATCTCTGTTTACACCCACTGTTGCGAGTGTAGTGGTTTGGTCTATATCATCGCCACACAGGCTAATTTAATATATGTGTGCTGCTGTCCTGTCACTGTGTCTGGAATGTTGACCTGGGTGTGTGTTGATATATGTTCGCACACCACAGTGCGTACGTAAGAGTACATGCAGGAGTCAAAAAGGGTTGCAAACGACTGGAACAGTTCGCTACTGTTTATTACGTTGCAACACAGACACGATGACATAAATGACACACATTCGACAGCAAAACACGAATCATATAATTTCCACATTGCATTAAATATATATAATACGGCCTGTCCACATCCTGGCCTAAACAGTACTTCAATACTCAATAAAGCCTGCACCACACGGCAGCTATAATAATGTTCATATGGCCTAAACAGTACTTCAATACTCAATAAAGCCTGCATCACACGGCAGCTCTAATAATCTTCATATGGCCTAAACAGTACTCCAATACTCACTAAAGCCTGCATCACACGGCAGCTATAATAATCTTCATATGGCCTAAACAAATCTTCAATACTCAATAAAGCCTGCACCACACGGCAGCTATAATAATCTTCATATGGCCTAAACAGTACTTCATTACTCCATAAAGCCTGCAACACACGGCAGCTATAATAATCTTCATATGGCCTAAACAGTACTTCATTACTCCATAAAGCCTGCAACACACGGCAGCTATAATAATCTTCATATGGCCTAAACAGTACTTCATTACTCCATAAAGCCTGCAACACACGGCAGCTACAATAATCTTCATATGGCCTAAACAGTACTGCATTACTCAATAAAGCCTGCAACACACGGCAGCTATAATAATCTTCATATGGCCTAAACAGTCTTCACTGCAGTTTATCAAATAGGCTGTACACACAGCGAAATATATAAGTCGACATTTTCTCAAATCCTACGTAGGCATACATTATCCAAAAACACTGGGACTCGACCTACACGGTCCACGCCCAAAAACACAACTCTCCAAATCACACACTAGTCCCACCAAAAAACCCGTCACGAGATTCGGTTGTCTTGAACACCGTTCTCGATAACACATGCAGACTAGCGAGCTATTCACATAACTCAAAACAGTACAGAATAAATACATTAAACAGCGTTCACACGCTTATCTGTACTCTGTCACCCGAAAAAATAGGAAAAGATAATTCTATCCTAAAGTCAAACAAGTATCCGCTTAATCAAGCGTTGCAACTCGAAATTTAATATGTTCAAAACACCATTCTAAAGATTACTTCCCCTTCCATAAATTCCACTTGCAACAGTTACCACCCGCTCCGGGAAAAAAAATGATTCTATCATTTTTTTTGAAAAAATTAACTCCCAAAAACGAAAAATTTAGAAGACAATTAAGCTCTAATGTATGCCTACAAAAATATCTTATTTTAAATCAAAATTAGATATTTACAAGAAATATCAGCATTAAAGTGTAAAGTAGCAATTAAAGCATACAGCATAACCAGCTAAGTATAAAAAGTAATTAGCTAAATATACAAATATGATCATTTCCAAAATTAAGTTACGTATATTTAGTACAAACCAAACCGAAAACAACCAATCGAAAGAGAAAACACAAGAGCAATCAATCAAAAGAAGAATGATCTGTAAAAAAGGAAAGTAAGAACTCAACAATACCATATACTCATAACTAAGTTGGACAATTACATGTAAAATAAATACAACTGTCAAAAGTAGATATGTTATATCAAGTCATATAACCACTCCAACAATACAAAGAATAGAGGTATAAGTGTTGAAAGAAGACAAAGTATACAAATAGAATCAAGTAAAACGAAGATGAGGTACGAAAGTATAAACAAGATATGAAATCCATACCGAAAAGACAACAGAAAAGAAGGAATGAAATGAAGAATAGTTACCAAAGACAGATAGAAAGCAAAGGCACGAACGCAAAGAAAGTCAATAACAGTATATACTAATAACTGTTTTGATCAGATAACCTATTCAAAAAAAAAAATATATAAACATGATCGAAAGGCACGAACACAAAATATCAAAGTATATCTATACTAATACCATCAAAAAATAATTTATAACTAAACAAAAGCTAATAAGTAATTTAACTAAGTTATAAGAGTTATACAAAACTAACATAAATAAATTATAGGCATCGAACAAACAAGTAATAGCATTACTATAACTAATACGACCAACGCACAATCAAGCGCTAAAAATAAAAAATACATCATAATAAAAAACAACTTTTTACAAGAACTAATCAAACTACATATCAATGATATCACGAAGTCAAATGCTGGGCACACACAACAAAAAATTACAAAGCAAAAAAAAAAAAAAAAATCATTTTTTTCAACAGTACCGTACAAACATATTTTTTTTTTTCTCGATAAGTTACATAAAAACAGTATTTAATTTTTAAGTAGTTCAGTAATACTTTAAGTAAAGCCTAATAATGAAATCAATATTTTAACAAAATGAGTGAAATATAAAACAAAAATCCTATCTCGAAGGAACCTTTAAATCAACACATGTAAATTTAATTTATCCTTTAAGTTCTTTCTGCTGACAATTACGTTCAGCTCCGTACAATGCTATTTAGCTATAACTTTATCTCTTATTCAAATCGATAAGATATACATCTATAAATAAATCTACAGTCTGTTGCTAATATGAAATATAAAAAAGGTTCTATAAAAATATCTACAAAAAAAAATAAGTTTTTTTTTAAAAAAATAATCTGCTAAGAAAATAATCTACATGTCTGACTGGCAAGAAAATCAAGTTCTGGAAAAATCGAAGTTTCACAAAAAGTTAACAAATCCAAATACAAGATCATGTATGATACATGCAAGCTATTTTCCAAAATTACATTTCACAACATACCAGATAATACACATCTTCTCTGTATGTTCTATATATTAATTAATCATGACATCAAAACATGAGAAAAATATAAATTAAGTGAATAACGAACACTCAGGACTATCTAAAAGTAACCACTACATCAACACAATAAATGAGTTTGTGCAATCTCATCATGTACAAAACTATCCTAAACAACACAGTTGCAAAAATTCTAAGTTGAACAGAGTAGTATAAAGGATAATAATTACATACTACACATTATCAACACAATAATATATAAATAGCATAAAAATGTATTAATACATCATCAAAATACAGACATATAAATAACAATAAAAAATTATGGCAATCAAATGATGCATAGAAATAATCATTACAACAAAATTATATGTTATTTCAAAACAACAACATGTCATGTACTAATATAGAATACAAAAATATTTACTATCTTCACAAGGAAAAAAAAAAAAAAATCAGACGCCGTAAAATTCCCCACTCTCTTGAAACATGCCTGACCCTCCAAAGTAAACATCAGTTGCTATTTAGACGCTGACAGGTTTCGGTTGACTACTCGAGCGGAAAGTTGACTCACATTTCTGACCGTCAATATGTCACAGAAGCCTTGACCCTTATCGTAACGTAGCTTCTGTCAACAAATACAAATGAAAATTTCCATTTTACTCAATAGTGAAATTTAATGAAAAAAACGTAGAAATCACATTTACAATTACCCAGTACCGGCTTGTGTAAAAACCCGGTCTCTTCACAATGTCACTAGCTCTCTCTATCACATGTAGATATCATAGAATTCTTGGGGACAACATGACCGACCTTGAATGTCGCCGCTGTCTTACGCTGAAACAAAGTCTCACATTCACAACAACAAGTAGAGCAATCAATAGTATTCAAGCATCCACTGTTATTTTTACTCTGTTTACTTTGATTATAAATGACTCTGGGCTCATGTTGAACAAAATTAGCACAATTGCGCTTATTATTTGTTCTACGATCACAATACTTATTATTACCGTTGTCTTGTTTACAAAAAATGACTTTAGTCTTTTGTTTAGGAACATTACTCTGGTGATATAAAGCAACATTTGAAAAGCTATTATCTCTATCATACTTTCCAACATTCTTACAATCAAAACTTTGAGATTTGTTAAATTGTCTACAGTATCTACGAAAGGGAAAATTATTATTTTCTGATCTCCCTTGGTACTGTTTAATCTTGGGGTTATCTCTCTTACTAGAACTGTTTTTCTTTTCCCTTATGGGAATATATTTACCAATAGTTTCAAACTGACTGTGCTGAGTTTGACAACTGCCAGAAACAATAGTATCTCTATTGTTCCGCATATGGGTTTCATCTTTGGAACAAGTAGTAATAGTCTCAACACCCGCTATTAATTTCTGAGTATTTCCAGTAGTAGAGAAATATTTGTTCTTATGAATCTTGACCTGAAATTTATCACCTATCTTTTCCTGATCAACAGAACTGGCTATTACACAAGAATCTTTGTTGGTCTGACGCCAAGAATTATTACTGGAACTACCAGTAATATTAGAACTTTTAAAGTTGTATTTACCACGATAAGATCTATCTTTACCATGAATGAAATCTCTCTGAGCAAAAAGTGTATGGGGTTGACTTTTCGCAACTTTCTGTCTATCATTGTGAACATTGACAGAAGAGCACCTTTTGTTTTTCAAAACCATATCTAGTAAGCCAAATATTCTTTCCCTTGCTTCCGCAATTTCATTATCTTTAAGTGAAATCGTTTCACTTAACCTTTTATTTAACTCCTTAACAGCCAAAACTTTGTCGCTTTCTTCTGCTAGTAAATTTTCAATTTTAGCGACCTTCTCTTTCTCAGCCGTCAACTCCACTAAAGTCTCTTTCTCGTACTGTTCTTTATTTGCCCTCAACTGAGTCAACTCTATCTGAAGTGTTTCAGTCTGGACATCATCATTGTTTTTCATAATCTCATTACTCTTCTTGGGGGGTACAATATTCATCTCCCCAATTTGATCACTGAGCATCGCATTATCATTCATCACCTCATGAAGCATTTCTATGTAAGTCTTCTCACAGACATTTCTCTCAACCTTCAATTTCTCATACATCTCTTTCTGTTCTTGAAGTTCCCGCATGAGATTACCTATCTGAGTTTCCAAGTCTTGGACTTTGCTTAAAGTTGAATTTAATGTAGCTTGTGCACTAGAAAGTTCTGAGTTTGATTCAAGTATCTCACTTTTAAGCTTATACACAGTTGCCTGTAGTTCGCTCTCTTTAGCAACACCTTCTAGGAAATTCTCCCTTTGCTGTAGAGCACTTTGTTTGTTTACTTTTGCTTGTTTCTCAATTCTCAATTCCCTTTCCTGCTCATCAGAAGTATGGTTATGGATTATTTTGAACATGCTTTGCACTATATGTCCGTGTTCAAGCTCAATATTCTGTTGCAAAAACACACGAAGGTGCCGTAGCAAATTCACCAAATCCTTGGCCATTACCAAATTGCAAACAAACTTAAAGTTATGTTTCGCAAATAACTCAAGGGATGTTGACACATTAATCAAAAAATCATCCATTATCCATTCTCCAAGTCGTGCACCTCTCAATCCCTTACCATCTCTACCTACCACCAATGCAGACTCCAACATAGGCCTTATATCTGTAGGGCACATATCACGATCCATGGTGATTCACTTACTTAATCAACTATATATAGTAATCACTTATAGTTATGACAAATTACTGTCGCAAAAGGTTTGACAATTACCCTTCCAGCTCACAAAGTTAACTATTTGTCAAGAAATGAGCTTATTCCTCAATTCTGTATCACCAATTCCTTTTTATAGCACCTTTATCAAGTCACATCATTATCAGGAAAATCGACATATGTCAACAGCCATTAACACCTATGCATCAAATCTTAATCATATGTCAAATTAGACATAAACAACAATAATAACAAAATGAGCAATTAGGGAGGCCTAGCGACATATATGAAGTGACACAATTTACACAAGACACAATCACTTATCTTGTCAATGATCCCGCTTCTTTTCCGCCACGATACTGGATATCACATAGACTGCTAAAACCTCCACTGCGGGAAAGCACTGGAACTTGATTCGCTTGTCTTCAGGTAATTTCGTCAATATGATATGTGCTTAACAATGCAGACGTTGACAGGAACCATAATACAGCACACACTGCCCCTCTTGACTCTTCTGTAGTCTGAAATGTACACGGCAACTCCGTGTATCATAACATCTTGAACTTGTGATGGTGATAACTGGCACAGGTAACTCGAATATTGCAGAAATCTGTGACAACCCGTACAAATGCTGGTACAAATACTGTCCAAGTCTAATTGAACTTCCTTGACCACTGCAGACGTTGTTGTAGTCTATAGGCACGAAATAGGACGTCAATTGCTACTGGTGTAAAGTTGCATAGTACCAAATAAAGCGTGCGTTGTTTCTCAAATGCGCCACCCACGCAGATAATATTTAGGTCACAGTTCTGAAGTACACCAGATTCAAGCCACGCCTACATAAGGCTAATTATAACACAGTCAAGTGTTCTACACTCTTGTCACGTGAAAGTCATATGTATTATTTCCAACTTGTAGTGACTGATCCTCTAGATATGTTATGGTCTGGTGGACAAAATTTGATTCACATTATCCTCTTGCTTCAAGTACATATCACTGTAGAGGTAACAATTTCTTAATCGTATACGCCATACAGGCACATCTTAAATGATATCCAACGATACGAAAACTACGCCACTTAGGCTATCGACGCGAATAGTCGTAGATGTCAGATCCTGTTAACTGAAAACCACCAACTGATACAAACTAGATTTGCTGGTTTCTCACTGAATGTAATTAAACGTTAATGTTATTATGTCTTTGAAACCACCGCTGATAACGGCGCTAAGTCTAAATGTTATATAATCTCTGTTTACACCCACTGTTGCGAGTGTAGTGGTTTGGTCTATATCATCGCCACACAGGCTAATTTAATATATGTGTGCTGCTGTCCTGTCACTGTGTCTGGAATGTTGACCTGGGTGTGTGTTGATATGTTCGCACACCACAGTGCGTACGTAAGAGTACATGCAGGAGTCAAAAAGGGTTGCAAACGACTGGAACAGTTCGCTACTGTTTATTACGTTGCAACACAGACACGATGACATAAATGACACACATTCGACAGCAAAACACGAATCATATAATTTCCACATTGCATTAAATATATATAATACGGCCTGTCCACATCCTGGCCTAAACAGTACTTCAATACTCAATAAAGCCTGCACCACACGGCAGCTATAATAATGTTCATATGGCCGAAACAGTACTTCAATACTCAATAAAGCCTGCATCACACGGCAGCTCTAATAATCTTCATATGGCCTAAACAGTACTCCAATACTCACTAAAGCCTGCATCACACGGCAGCTATAATAATCTTCATATGGCCTAAACAAATCTTCAATACTCAATAAAGCCTGCACCACACGGCAGCTATAATAATCTTCATATGGCCTAAACAGTACTTCATTACTCCATAAAGCCTGCAACACACGGCAGCTATAATAATCTTCATATGGCCTAAACAGTACTTCATTACTCCATAAAGCCTGCAACACACGGCAGCTATAATAATCTTCATATGGCCTAAACAGTACTTCATTACTCCATAAAGCCTGCAACACACGGCAGCTACAATAATCTTCATATGGCCTAAACAGTACTGCATTACTCAATAAAGCCTGCAACACACGGCAGCTATAATAATCTTCATATGGCCTAAACAGTCTTCACTGCAGTTTATCAAATAGGCTGTACACACAGCGAAATATATAAGTCGACATTTTCTCAAATCCTACGTAGGCATACATTATCCAAAAACACTGGGACTCGACCTACACGGTCCACGCCCAAAACACAACTCTCCAAATCACACACTAGTCCCACCAAAAAAACCCGTCACGAGATTCGGTTGTCTTGAACACCGTTCTCGATAACACATGCAGACTAGCGAGCTATTCACATAACTCAAAACAGTACAGAATAAATACATTAAACAGCGTTCACACGCTTATCTGTACTCTGTCACCCGAAAAATAGGAAAAGATAATTCTATCCTAAAGTCAAACAAGTATCCGCTTAATCAAGCGTTGCAACTCGAAATTTAATATGTTCAAAACACCATTCTAAAGATTACTTCCCCTTCCATAAATTCCACTTGCAACAGAAGGCAAGCTACAGAAAGAGAAGAAAAGAGATTAGCTGCAGAAAGAGAAGCAGAAGAAAGAAGACAGGCTGCAGAAAGGGAAGCAGAAAAGGAGGAGAAGAGATTACAAAGGGAACATGAGTTACTACTAAGGGAGTTGGAATTTCAAGGCCATACTCCTGAAAATGGTGCCAGTCCCTTTGCCTGTGATGCCCCTGCTAGTCAGGGAGCCTCAACCTCAGCTATGAACTTTCATTTAGATCATTTTGTTGAGAAAGAAGATGATATCGAGAGCTATCTAAATAGATATGAACTATTAGCTACCACGTATGGGTTAGAGAGAGAAAGGTGGAGCTTAAAGTTATCTCAAGGGCTTCGTGGTGCAGCTTATGAAGTTTTTGCCAAAATGAGTAGAGATGATCAAGAAAATTATGACATGCTAAAGCAGGCTCTTGTGTTAAGATATGAAAAGAATGGTGAATTTTATAGAAAAAAAAATTAGGAATGCTAAACTACTGTCAGGTGAAACCTATCACCAGTTCTCTGCACGGTTAGAGACATACTTGGAGAAATGGACTTCTCTGGGGAAAACCCAAGATCTTAAGGAAATGATCCTTATAGAACAACTAAGAGAGTCCATGGCTCCAGACCTGAGAAAGTTTCTCATGGAACAAGGTGCAGTGAGACTGGGTGAGTTACTGAATGTCGCTGAAAGGTATCAAGCAGCTCAGGCAGAGGTATCAGGTAATAAAAAGAAACAGGTAGATAATTTTAGGGCACCACAGAACTTTAATAAATTTGATCCTAGAGATCAGAACAAAGGTTTGATAGGCAACGGTATGACAATAAAAATAAAACCCTAAAATTCGATGAAAGGAAATCTGATGAAAGGAAATCTTTCAACCAAAAAAGGAGGTGGTGTAAGAATTGTCGGATGGACAATCATGATACTGACCATTGTAAAAGGAAACCTCCTCATTGTGCTGCTATGACATCTGGAAAGAAGGGAAAAAAGGTCAAACCTGCGGAACTACAGGAACCATACCACACCCCAGTGTGTGAAGATGTCATCTGTAATGGAGTCACCATAAGGTGCTTATATGATACAGGTCTAGATTATGATTACGTTGTGAGTTCTCACCTGGTACAGGCAGATCAATACACCACAGAAACAGTGGAGATTCAAACTGCAACCAAGGATGTAGCGACCATGACACTTCCCGTGGCCCGGATAAAGGTGAAAACGCGATATGTGGAAGGAATCATAAAGGCAGCAGTGATAAATGAGCCAATCTACCCTCTGATATTGGGGTGTAGATATGTCTTCTTGGGGAATCCCAAGAGACCTGTGATATTGGCAACGGTGCAGACCAGATCACAGTCCAAAAAGGAGGAGGAAAATCCAATAAATACTCATCCAGATGAGATGAGGAAGGCACAGGCGGAGGACAAGACACCAACGCCGTGTTTCAAGAAGTTGCCCAAATGCCATACACCTCCAGGCAAGGGAGAATTTTATATGAAGAATAAGCTGATTTATAGGAAGGCTGGATCTGAATCCAATGGTCACGGACAGCTGGTCCTTCCCACTTCATATAGGACTAAAGTATTGGAACTAGGGCATGCTATTCCCTTCAGTGGTCATATGGGGATCAGCGCAACAGGACAGCGTATAGCTTGTCACTATTTCTGGCCAGGGATAACTGAAGATATCAAACGATATGTAAAATCCTGTCCAGAGTGCCAACGAGTAGCACCTAAGCATTGGACTGCACCCGGAACTCTGGGGGAAATGCCCATAGTGGGAACACCCTTTGAGAGAGTTGCCGTGGACCTTGTGGGACCTCTCACTCGAACTAAGAGAAGGAACAGCTACATTCTGACTCTGGTGGACACGTGTTCTATGTGGGGAGAGGCGGTAGCCCTGTCATCGATTGACTCTAAACATGTGGCAGAGGCATTACTCACAATTTTCACAAGGTTAGGCTTTCCCAATCAAATCTTGATTGATAATGGCTCTCAGTTCAAGGGGAAACTAACCGAAGAAGTTTACAGGATCTTCCAGGCCAAACACTTCCATTGTAGTGTGTACCATCGCCAAAGGAACGGCCAAGTGGAAAGATTTAATGGCACGTTGATGTCGATCCTGAGAAAGTTGGCACACGAAAAACCAGATACATGGGACCAGTACCTTCACGCCGCCCTCTTTGCTTATCGGGAGGTACCCCATAGTTCAACCGGTATGGCCCCGGCAACATTATTATTTGGAAGGCCAATAAAAGGTCCACTCGAAGCTCTGTTAAGAACGTGGACTGATGAAAAGGCAGAGGAAAATATTACTTCCTCATACCAATATGTGAATGAGCTGAAAACTCGTTTAAAAACTGGCTGGAAACTTGCCAATGAAAATTTGAGATAAGCCAGGAAAAAAACATGCTGCCTATTACAACAGGAAAGCTAAAGACAGAGATTTGGCTGTGGGAGAGAAGGTACTGCTTCTTCTACCCGGTAGTCAGAATAAGTTACAAATTGGATGGCAAGGTCCATATACAGTTCTAGAGAAGGTGTCTAGAACAAATTATAAGATAGATAAGAAGGGGAAAGAAAAAATCTATCATGTGAATCTCCTGAAGAAATATTTGGAAAGAGAAAATCAGGAAGAGACACACTTGTTGACCTTGTCCATTGCAATGGAGATGAAAAAGGAACCACTTTCATCATTTGAATATCCATTACATCCCTGTGAGACAGCGGCACAGGTGAAAATCAGTACACATTTAATGAAAAATCAGAAGGAGAGAGTGCAACAGGTTCTAGATGATCATACAGAGGTGTTAACGGACCGACCGGGGCATACAAACTTATTGGAATAAGATATGAAGCTGATAGACCCCACACCTGTCTGTATGAAAGCCTATTCGATTCCTTTTGCTAAGGAGAATGCCTTGAAGGAAGAGATAGACTATTTGTTGAAGGAGAGAATAATTTCACACAGTGAATCTTCGTATAGTTCCAGTGTGGTGCTCTTAAGGAAACCCTCTGGAGAACATAGACTCTGTTTAGATTACAGGAGACTGAATGCTATCACAGAAGGTCAGGTGGATCCATTGCCGGATACAAATCAGTTGTTTGCCAGGCTAAACACAGCTAAATATTTCTCAAAAGTGGATCTGAGTAAAGGATACTATCAGATTCCAGTAAAGCCTGAGGTTAGACCATACCTAGCTTTTAGTACCTCAGAGGGACACTATGAGTTTAACAGATTGCCATTTGGATTGAAGAATGCGCCTAGTGTCTTCTCTAGAATGATGAGAAAATTGTTGGATCCTCTGAATAATCCATGCATCACAAACTTCATGGATGATATCCTTATAGCAACAGAAACATTTGAGGAACACATTGACTCTCTGAACATGCTGTTTAATCGACGTAGAGAAGCAAATTTAACAGCCCGACCAACCAAATGTTGCGTTGGCTGTAAAGAATTAGAATTCTTGGGACACACAGTCCATCAGGGAAACATGACCCCTGACCCCAAGAATTTAGAGAAACTAAAGAAAGCCCCGAGACCACAAACCAAGAAAGACGTGAGATCCTTTGTCTCATTATGTGGTTTCTACCAAAAGTATATCAAAAACTTTAATTCTATTTGTGCACCGTTAACTGATTTGACACGCAAAGGAAATCCAGATCGAATTACATGGACAGCACAGTGTGAATTGGGATACCAGGAATTGAAGGAAAAGCTCACAAGCAAACCTATTTTGAAATTACCTGACTTAAATCAAGAATTCATTGTGAGAACGGATGCAAGTAATATCGGGTTGGGCGCGACCCTGTTACAGAAATCAGATGCACTGGATGGGGAATTAACCCCAGTGGCATATGCTAGTAGAAAGTTGAATAAAGCTGAAACAAATTACTCAACTAGCGAAAAAGAATGTCTTGCAGTAATATGGGCGATAAAGAAATTCAATATTTATCTGTATGGGAAGGCATTCAAGTTGCAAACGGATCACAAACCCTTGTCGTTTCTAGCGCAGGCTAGGCATGAAAATTCGAGGTTACTCAGATGGTCCTTACTTTTGCAGCCATTCCAGTTCAGCATAGAGTATATTTCTGGGAAAACCAACCTGGGAGCGGATTTTCTAAGCCGCCATCCGTGTGATGAAAATCACCGTAAGCCCCAGGAATAATATTAAATTTCTCTTAGTGTATATAGAATTATAGACTGACATATAACGTCTGTTTTAAGTGGGGAGAATTTGTCGTGAAACATTCTAAATCCACATATCTAAATTAAAAAGTAAATGTAAAGCCTAATGAATTAATTCAATAAAAGGAAAGAAGAATGGTAAAAGACCAGTGCTGTCACAATGGCGTACAAAAATCCCCCTTTTCTACTTCGTCTGCATAATTGTAACGCTTTCACGTTTACTAGTAAAGCCTACAGCAGCATACACGTGTTTCTAAAAATAAAACTGGTACTGTGTTTCTTAGAAAACCTTGAGATACGCACACTGCTTAATGACCTAGATAAATACTAGCATTAATGTAATTATATACACTGCGTAATGAAAAGACAGACGGACTTAGAGAGAGAGGGCTGAACGGAGGAACGCATGCAATACTACCACAGTCTCGCGATATAAAATTAATGCCATCACGCGCGAAAGGCATGAAGCACTGATTTTTTTTTCAAATAGACAGTGATAAAAAACACTACCAATACACGGTTAGGTTTTAAAAACATGATTAGTCGATTGCAAATACTATTTTTGGTTGTTAAGGGAAACGGTAGGAAGGGTAAATTTTTTCAAAAAGCTTTTGTAAACATGGTCCCATTGGATAGACCATTTGATATAGTCAATTAGGAGCGTCAGTTCAGGGCCACATTTTGAAAATAAACTTACTGAGAAGCAAGTACGTTGAGATCCAGCTCATATTTTTCTTATGAAAGCCTGGGACAGAGGCAGATCGGAATTGTGCCATAACTCATCGCCAGTCAACGTATTTTGTTTAATATGTCCATGAATTGTGGGACCGTGGTACTAACGTATTAAAGCAGCACCTGGTCTGAGTTTTGCTGAATCCAGAGGCTGGTAGCATACTCCTTGGTCAAGATAACGACCAGTGTTGTGTCTTAAGAACACGGTGAAGCAAGCGAGCAGTGGAGACTGTTTCCTGCCGCCCACACAGAAGTTAAGGTTTCGTGGCCAGAGCAGCTCAATCTTGTGTATACCCCCCTCTAAAAGTGACTTTACCTAAAATCAAGAGGGACATTTAATTGTTTCAAATAACAAGAAACTGTGAACCTTTCCAATATTATTTCCACCAGAAACAAACACTTGAAGTCATGATGACAAACAACCACCTAGCTTGAAAAGCCAATATTACCTCATAGTACTACAGCACAACTTACACACATATTGCAATAATAATATATGTCAATACAAAGATTCTATCTATAAATTGTGTACATACAACTTGTGATTACATTTGATTGTGATTCCTGATTCACTTTGTAGTTGAATCAGGATATCTAATATTTGAAGGAATTAATACATATATTTTTAAAAGTTAACACTTGACTCATTTAAGATAGTCTTATAGAGTGTTCTATGTATGTGAGTGTCACAGTGTTGTAAAGTATTGTTGATTTTAATTAAAGTGTTTATCTGTCTGTTGTTGTTGTGACATACACTTCATCATTATCATAACCCTAGACATTCAACGTAGTCATCACAATAGCCCAGAATAAGTCTGGCTGAGGTCTAAATGTGGTAGCAAAGTAAGGTTATCTGTAAAACACTACATCTATTAGATACAGATACCTTCACAGCTGATCTCAGTCAGTACACTAAGTCCCCTATAAATATTTATATCATCCCACTTTACCACAGGAACTGAAAACACCAATCATGGACTACTCACTTACTGAAAGGATCAAACAAAACATAGAAAGGAAGCCAAAATGATACGTAGAAAGTTCATAGATCAACTAATAAAACAAAGTCTGGCCGTCTACACTGTTGGATCCAAGGGTGATAATGGGCAACTAGGTACAGGAGTAGTAATACCACAGTTGGGATTTAAAAAGAGCTACAGTGTAACTGAAGGGGCTTCGAATTTTACCGCAGAGATGGTAGCAATTCTAAAAAAAAATTTGAAACCGACGATACCACCAGAAGCTGTTACGATATTTACAGACTCACTATCATCACTACAAGCACTAGAACATCCATGTAAATGTAGCCAGCCAGACATGAAGGTAGAAATTCTAGCAATTAATACATCACTAGGGAACAGAGGATGTATTGTGAGGCTAGTGTGGGTTCCAGCTCACATAGGTATAGCTGGTAACGAGTTGGCAGACCAGAACGCCAAGATTGGAAGAATAAGTAAAACAGGACTGGGAAGGTCGGAGATCAAGAGCCAAGTGAAGCTAACTAAAAACGAGGAATGGAAGACAACATGGAAGAACAGTAGAAATGGCAGACACGCGTTCAAACTGCTGAAATAAGCAACAAGGACATGCCAGGTCAGAGAAGAATTAAAGATGCAATCGAACAAATAACTGTGGCGTCTCCGTCTCGGTGCAGCATACTTTATGATAGAGGAACCACACTGCCAAGAATGTCAGGAAGAGAATGACATAGACCACTACCTGATCCACTGTAAAAAGTACGAACAACAAAGGCTTGAATTAAAAACTTACTATAGAAATCACAATATAGACATGACAGGTGATAAGATTGTATAGATGCCCCAGGAGATGCTCAATCAATACTTAAAAGACATATACATAAAACAAAGGAAAACATATAAGGTTAGTACTTCAAAAGAGACATTCAACCAAATATAAATTAAGCAACAAGAACTAACCAATCATTAAAAAACAACAACAACAACAACAGAAATAAAAACTTACTAACTACTCAAAGGACAAGGAAAGACAACGAGGTATAAAAAAACAACAACTCAAAAAGAACAAATACTAATACAAATTAAAACCAAGTGTAAAGGACAATAGTTATCTATAAACCACACAAAAGAGAAAATAAAGTAAACAAATACTAATATAAATTAAAATCAGCAACTGCAAAAGACAATAGTTATTTAAATTGAATACAGAATTAGTAAATAAAATGACACTAAATACCCCAATTATAACCAATTTTCAAGTTGAACAGGGTAGACCAAGAAGGAACGAGAAGAGGCAATAACAGTCAGCTGTTAAGAGCCCGCTCTCCACCCATCACCTCTTCAAAACAACAACAAACAACAACGTTGCAGATGAGATACTGTAGAAAATTTTTTTTTCATATTATAAGAGTAAGAAACCTGGGTTCACGAGCCAGCGAGACTGCCTTATGTGACCACTCAGTCACACAGATAACACATACTTCAAATACATGTTCGTGTAAAAAACAAA
Organism: Oreohelix idahoensis; assembly: GCA_024509875.1. Taxonomy (NCBI): domain Eukaryota; kingdom Metazoa; phylum Mollusca; class Gastropoda; order Stylommatophora; family Oreohelicidae; genus Oreohelix; species Oreohelix idahoensis. The sequence continues at coordinate 63,220 of JAMPIV010004095.1, forward strand.
CATCGTGAAACTAGAAATAAATCCCATCTACGAATTAACGAAGTTCTCGTTCCTGGCGAGCTGGTTTACCATATTATCCAACGTTTTCTGCAAGGCCATTGTTATGATTAAAATTCATAACATGTCTGTCGATATCAAAATGGTTCAACTAGGATTCATATTTCTTTATCACCGGTTGTGGTGAGTTGGGATTATATAAATATAATTATAGCGGACTTAATGTACTGACTGAGATCAGCTGTGAAGGTCTCTGTATCTAATAAGTTTGGTGTGTTACAGAGCACCTTGCTTGCTACCACATTTAGACCTCAATCAGACTTATTCTTGAATTGTATGATGACTTCGTTTAATGTCTAGTATGATAGTGATGAAGTGTAAGTTCACAACAACCAACAGACAGATAAACAACTAAGTTAAATCCACAACACTTTTCAACACTATGACAATCACAAACACATAACACTCTAAAGATTTATCTTAAGTAAGTCAAGTGTTAACTTTTATACAATGTATTAGCTTTTTCAATATATAGATATCCTGATCCTACTACAATGTGAATCAGGAATCACAATCAAATAAAAGCACAATGTTTATGTACAAGAATTTATACACGAGATCTTTTTCCAGACCTATAATATTATTGTAATATGAGTGTAATGTTGGGATGTATTATTATGAGGTAATACTGGCTTTTAGTGCTAGGTTGTTGTTTGTCATCACGACTTCATGTGTTTGTACTGGTGGAATAAGTTCGGTTCAGGGTTATTTATTCAAGGTTGAGCTGGTCGTGCTGACAATCTCTTATCTTATCATGCAGCTGCAGGAAACCTGTATCCTCTGCTCGCTTGCTTCTCAGTTTGATAGTATGATATACAATGGCCGCTATCTTGTGCAGGGAGTCTGCTGCCAGATTTCTGGATCACGCAGTACTCAGACCGGACGATGCAATATCACCATCTATACCACGGCCCCTGAAATGAGAAGGTTGTGCCTCCTTCTTCATAACTAATATACAATATTATTCCACACTGAAGTACATGACAGTACAAACAAACATAAAATTCAGCGCTGTAGGCCAACTGCTAGCTGTTCATGTGACAATATACACCAGTATTCCTCTCCCTAATGGTTACAACGCCTCTGCAATTCCAGCTGTAATCCCTTCCATATAATAGGATAGGTGTTATGTTACTATATGGCAATCCAATATATATATATATATATGCAGTTATACTCCTCTCTGACAATTGTTTACATGGTGGAGCAATATCTAGGCTTTGCCTCATGTTTGCTACTGAACCAGACACATACAGACATAATTTATCATTTCACATTCAATTTCCATATATAATACAGATTAAAATGTCTAGCTTACCACAATTCGTAAGGAAATACACTCTAAAGATGACTGGCACAGTTTGATCTGCTGGATGTCCAGGCTGTATCATATATTTAGTTTTGAATAACACTGCCTGTTCCTATCTCTCAGAATGTGTAACGATATGGCGTCCCCTCTAAGATTTCTTCTGCCAATATCCAGTATATTGGCCAATCGTTTTGAATATTTTCAAAAGAGTACACTGTTATTTAATTTTTTATTCACTTTTACTCCGTTTCTAGGCATTTATTTGTTATTCATAGGTCACCCAATCAATTTTCTTTTAACTTCAAAGTTTAGCCAATGGCCTCCCTCGTACTATCTTAGACTTCCTGTCACTACTATGTTTCAACAAAATTCAGAGAATTCCACCCCAAGCAGATATTACCAAACCTGACAGTATCCACGTTCTCTACATGTTTTATTACCAATATTTAATTATCTAATGGACTATTTAGACAACTAAGTACATATTCTCAGTCCATAAGTCTCTAGGTACCCTAATATATGATTATCATGGGGCTAAATAGCTTATTTAAAAATACTGTCTTTTTTCGATGTTAGTTGTTTATTTTTAAACTACGACCTGTCCGCTTCTTTTAGACTGTACTATCACTATAAAGTCAGGAATCAGGTGTAAAACAGTAGAATGTCATGTTTCCCAATAAGAGCTAAGATTGATTCGGGACCTTTTGTCTAATCTTTAGTTTTTTCATCCCTGTTTATTTGAAAATCACTCTCACGCGTGGGCAATGTGTTATGCGTTCACTTTTTTTTTCTTTTGACTCGCGAGACGGCGTAGCATTATCGCGCCGTTCAGCCCATCTCTCTCTCTCTCTCTTTCTTCGTCCGTCTGTCTTTCCATTCAATTATTTTGAGCGAATTGGGTCATTATGCAGTTTGCATATCAAGGTCGTCTAAGAAATACAGTACCAGTTTTATTTTTAGAAACGACTGTGAGACGCGTGTAGGCTTTTACTATCGTACGTGGAAGCGTTACAGTTATGCAGACGAAGTAGAAAAAGGGGATCTCTTGTTCAGCCATTATGGCGTTCTACAACGCAGGCGTACGCTATTGGGAAAGCACTGGTCTTTCACCATTCTTCTTTCTTTCATATATTTGCTTTATGCTTTTACAGTTATGATCTAATTTATATATGGGTATTAGAATTTTTCACTACACCGGTAGTCCTTGGTAACAGGAAGTTACGTCATTGCCTCAGGGTGCAGTAGCAGACGTCTAAAGTTGGTATCATCAGAAGTCAGCGATCGGCTGCTAGGTTCATCTGTGTGTGTTTTGAGGCAGGTGGACGTATGGTTTTGAGCTCCTGAGAATTATATGATTTCATGATACATTCCTATGATGTTCGACCACTAGATCATCCATACACCTCCGTGAGATGATACTAGTTTATGTATGAAAGGAAATATGATTCATGTGAAGAACGTGAGTAATTAAAATAGTGTAAACCTGTCGAGGACAGCTTCTAGCTACAGACGATACTGAGCTATACTGATGACTATATCTATATATAATGCCAATGAAATATAATGTCTTCCCAGACGATATGTATGGAGCAACGTTTGTGAGAATAAACTGCGTATTAATAAAAATGAATCAATCTTATAATATAGTTATCTACAAGTAATAGTGAATCAATATTTACCCTTTTAATCAAAACAGTAATAGTGAATCAATCTTTACCTTTTTAATCAACAAAAGTGAGTCAATCTTTACTTTTTTAATCAAAAAGTAATAGTGAATCAATCTTATAATAAAGTTATCTAGAAGTAATGATGAATCAGTCTTATAATATAAATTATCTAGAAGTGATAGTTGTTACGGTCTCCGCTGTATCTCTTGTTTCTAGGTGTTATTAAAAGATTCAGCACCGTTTGACGTGAGTTATTGGGTTGCTTGTCAATACTTCTTTAGATATTATGATTCATCCATTATAATTCCAGCTTATAGTTCGATTGCAGTTTTAAGCCATTATTGTGTGATTTAATTATGATTCTATTCAGTGTCGTTATTATTTATTATTTCTCTAGCAGTGTTGATTATATTATAGTTAGTCTACTGAATACCTGTGATAATCTGGACTGACCTTGCAAGGATTAACAACAGTCACAGCACAGAATGAGAACATGAATAATTCAGGCAATCAACAAGTTCCATTGACGACTGAACAATTTAATATACATATGTCTTTTTCCACAATGAGCGTAACACATTTCTCACACATTAACTTGGCTTTAACATAGTACTAAGCTCTACGAAATGTTCATCCCACAGACTTAGCTCGTCTGGGTTAACCGTTAAGTCTATAGCGTAATAGAGTTTGCAACCAACTCCTACTGAATCCGATCCTGGGAATTATTATCCCTTCACACTACTAGTGAGTTTAATATCCGTAAATCTATAGATCCTGTCTATGTATCATTATTCAACATTTTTGGCTTCTATCGCCGGGCTTTAACTGCCATGTGTATAAGTTCACCTTAAACGTAATCTGCGTTATTCGCGATTCTACTCTGGACTCTATCTTGTCCTATATTTAATTTGATACGGATTCTTACGCTATTTTACACTTTCCAGTGGATCTACCTTCAATTGAGGAGTCCCGTGGTGCAGGCATGCGAATGTCTGCAGCCATTCACATGTCTGCAAGCCGCGAAATAAAACAGAAATCAGAAGAAATCTTGTCAGAGGAACAGGCTGGCTTTAGACCAAAAAGAAGTACCTCAGAACAAATCTTCAATATTAGATTACTGATCGAAAAACATCTCCAGCATCAACATGATTTATACCATAACTTCATCGATTTCACAAAAGCCTTCGATCGAGTCTGGCATGAAGGTTTATGGCAAATAATGAGAAAATTCAATTTTGATACCAACATCATAGATATCATTGAAGCACTATACAAGGACGCAAGCAGTGCTGTTTTGCAAGCAATGACATTGGAGAATTTTTCAAAACAACTGTAGGAGTTCGCCAGGGATGTATCCTGTCACCAGTGCTCTTTAACATTTATCTAGAACATATTATGCAGGAGGCTCTCTACGATTATAAATCAACCATATCGATTGGAGGCCGACCTCTGTGTAATCTACGTTTTGCTGATGATATTGATCTGATAGCTGGAACAGAATCAGAACTTCAAGACCTTACCTCTAGACTGGAGAAAGTAACAAGAACATATGGGATGGAAATTAATATAGAAAAAAGCAAGATATTGGTGAATAGCCATAAGAAACATGTTCCGACCAACATTACGTTAAATGGGCAAACGTTAGAAGAAGTTAACACCTTTAAATATCTCGGGTCCACTATATGTAGTGATGGAAGATCAAATAAAGAAATCAAGACAAGACTTGAGATGGCCTCGGCTGCCATGACAAGGTTGAATGTAATCTGGAAAAGTAACATCAGTTTTCCTGTGAAGATCAAATTATACAAATCACTTGTATTATCTATTCTCTTGTATGGGTGTGAGGGCTAGTAGATCAGTTGTACTAGTAGATCAGTTGTACTAGTAGATCAGTTGTACTAGTAGATCAGTTGTACTAGTAGATCAATACTACATGGGGTGAGAAAAAAACAACATCATGATGATGATTTTCAACTACATTTCCTAATACCCTCTGGTCCTAGCATTAAGTCTTAATCAGATCATAGGACCACATCGATCACTTGCTCTAGCATTAAGCCTATATCAGATCAAGTGACCACATCAACTTCTGGTAATAGCATTAAACCTGAATTAGATCATGGGACCACATTGACCTCTGGTGCTAACATTAAACCTGTAAATGATCATGGGACCCTACCGACGTCTGGTCCCAGCATTAAGCCTGTATCAGATCATGGGAAGATATTGACTTCTGGTCCTAACATTAAGCCTGTATCAGATAATGGAAAATCATCGACGTCTGGTCCTAGCGTTAAGAAAGCATCAGGTCATGGGACCCCATCGAACTTTGGCCCTAGCATTAAATCAGCCCCAGATCATGGTACCACATGTATCTCTGGTATTAGCTTCGCCTTTCATGTGTCCGAGCGCGAGTAAAATCGCTAACTCTGGCCGTTGGAATGGTCGCCATAGTATTGCAACTTTCCTTTATCACGACAGTTGAATAGGAAAAAAAAAAAAAAACACACACACAAATAATAGTACGTCTTACAAGGAGAAAGGACAAGAAAAACCTACGTTTCGGCCACAAGGCCTTCGTCAGGGACAGACAAACAAGAGACCGGAGGGAAAGAAAATGAGAATTAAGTAGAGAAAATGAAACTATAAAAATAAGATTAAAAAAACTCCCCTTTGTCCAGTCACATGTGAAGCAAGATGGCTGCCACTAAACCGGAAGTCGATAGTACATTAAAAAGAAAAAATAAGAAATAATGAAAACAAGGACTGGAAAAGAGTAAGGAAAAAAAAAAGATTTTTTTTTTGAAAAAAATAAACAAAACAAAACAATAAATAAATTAATTTAAAAAAATAATAATTAAATAAATTAATTAATTAATTAATTAAAAAAACAAATAAAATAATGATATTAATAATAATAAAATAAATAAATAAATAATATATATATATATATATATATATATATAGATATATAAATAATAGATTAAAAAAATATATTAATATTAACATATGTAAAGTTAGGGAAAAGCGATTAAAAAAAAAAAATTGCGTGATCGCATCAAACTAGACAGTCATAATACAACTGGGACTCGATAAAGAAAGGCGTCTCAGACAAAAGAATGTTGGGTATTCAAACAGTGTGGTTTGAGGCAACCCATAAGATGGATTAGGCGTTGTTCCTAGCGAAACCGACTGTTGGCGTCCAAGGAACAGGGTCTGATGGCTGTCACCTGGATGTCAGTGGCACCGTGGTGGTCAGGGCCATTGAAGTGGATGGCCACAAGTGTGGATTTAAACTGAGAGATGTCGTAGAGATGTCTGCAGAATCGGTCGCCCAGTCGTGTGCCCGTTTGGCCTATGTAAGTAATGGTGAACCGTTTGCATATAATAGTGTGACAGGTAAGGTGTATGTGGGTGGATGTAGAAAGTCAGACAACACTTATACACCGCTCGTCTAGCTCACTGTCTAAGGAACAACTCCAACAGCTGTGTCAATCTCCAACAATGTATTATATTCACAATAAGTCACAATGGACGTAGGGCCATTACACATATTAGATACATCACACATCCCGAGTATCCGCACACACTCTGCTTCTCGGAATAACTAAAGCCACAAATAAGCTACTTCATGGATAACTACTGCAACATCTACAACACAACTCCGGCCCTCTACTCAGGCACTACTATAGACATCCACCCTTCTCTTCTCTACGCTCTTCGTTGTCTCCTGTCTACTGACTCAACTCTCTACTAACTCAATACACTACTGACCCAACACTCATCTATCTCTCTGACTGACCCCATTCATTCGTATTCACCAATCACGTGAAAACCTTCCACGTTCCACTGAGCTTCATTCACGCATTACTGTGGCTAACGGCTTTCTTAACCTCTGCTTACAACATTGCTTGTAGCTAAATCATTACAAGGATTCACATGACTAATAAACTACCCACTGGAGCATGGGAACATTCACATATGCAAAATACCCTCAAAACACTCCGTGACAAATAGCATAAATGACGTTGCGTGACTCACATGTGAAGCCATTGGTGATGGTGAACTTGGCGTTAGGGAACGAGACTGAACGATTACATACTGACATGTCTTACATCGTGTTCGGTTACATGGCTTGGTCCCAAAGTGGCCATCGTTGACGGTTTTCAAACGGCTGTGGACTAGGAGGTCCCTCAAATTCTAATCCGGTCTATACGCCAGCAAGGGTGGCTCACTAAACACTTCCCGCGCCGCTGGGTAAGCTTAGAGGAGAGGTAGGTGACGATACAGGATCCTTTTGACAGCAGTGCTGTGAGGGTCATATGTCATTACTTGACTATATTAGAGGAGGTTTTTTGGCGGTGTTTGAGGGCCTCTAGACGTGAGATAGGGAGACCACGCTCTAAGGCAGAGGTAAGAACATCGTCTGGATACTGTCTGTTACGGAGAAGTCCAACATTTCTTGTGCTCGGCATAGAAACTTGTCATCATCTTGGCATAACCGACGGAGGCGGAGAAGTTGTGGGGAACCTGAGGACTTTCCTTCCAACCCGGTCAGGAGCTTCGCTCCTTCCCATCCACAGAGGGTTTATCACAGGAGCCGTTCAGGCTATTCAGTCAAATTTCCGGCCGTAAACATTTCTTCAAACGCCGACGCCCGGGTTTGAACCATGAACACCTGGTCGCCAGTACAACGCCGAAGCCATTACACCAGCGCGGCTCCCACAGCATCAATGATAGTGGGGTATTAGTACGGAGGGTGAGTAAATAAATGGAAAGGAGTAGTAAAGGGGCGGGCATCACACGCTGTGTATGGACGAACAGAGGAACGATGAGGCAGGGAATTTGATGCTAAGTGAGCAATCACTGTACCACGTTGGAAAAAAACATCAGAATAAGATTCTAAAAGTTTAGAAATTTGATGATTTTGTTGAGATGTAACTGAAAGAGATATAGTTACATCTCGGCAAGATTCTGTAGCTTGTAAAGTAGGCACAGGAAGAGACATGTGGATTTCAGGAAAGGATGATTCTTCCTCCTGAATTACCGATAGACTAGAATATTGACAATAAGTAACTATCTTGTCATTGAGATCCCGAAAAGAAACGTGTAAATGTTTAGGGCGAATATAAAAAACCTTAAACATATAACCAGAAAGATCAACTATTGATAATCGAGAGTGCTGAGTTATCTCAGAATGTGACATGATATGTACACGCATGTCAGTGGTAGAATGAAATACTATCGTCTCATGTGTATTGCAATGAGCACTGGACATCGTATTCAAGACAAATAGTAAGAAGATAAGCAACAACATTTTTTAAAGAAAATGTGTGTGAGTAGAAATTGAGAAGTCTCTAACTACATGAGTGTATGTCAAACAAGATGACAATAGTATACTTGTGAACATAGGCCACAAATATAAACAGAAAAATTTGTGTAAGTTAGTAGTTATACCAGAGATGTATCTGCGTATTGGTACATCATAAGATGTACGCACAACAGTGTCAAACTGAGGGATAGTAAATGTGCATGTAGTGTTAAAGTTACAACCTCTTGGTATATCACTCCTGATATCAGCATTATTATACTCAAGTAAAAAAATATCATCATCCTCCTCAGTTTCAAAAATGGTACAAAGACCAAAATTGGAAACTACTGTGCCACATGTATTCAATTTATTGGCACGAAATTTTTTCATCGCAATGACAACGTCAGTATTGCAATTAGGTTGCAGATTTTTCCTTTCCCATTGTAGAATTTCATCTGGTGTGCAATCCTTGCTGCCATGGATGCGCCCGATTGTCAAATCAGTGATTGGATCTGCAAGAGACACACTTTAAATTTACCTGAAAAGAATAGGGTATTAAATGTTTATAATTGCCGTGGGATAGTACTCCATCGTACCTTCGAATGTAATACACTTAACATATTCAGTAGTCGCACAACTAGGATGAACTAGCGACTGCCTAATGCCTATGGTGGTTGATCCGGAGTCTCTCAACACGGATACGACTGCCCCGTTGACCAAAGCTCTGTTAAAGATCAAGGTGTCTGCACCGTCGTTCGCAGTGAGACTAACTGCTGGAATAGGCTGTGTACACTTCATCGACGTATGGTTGGTTTTCTGAAAAATAGTGCTGCATTGTTGGCAACTATTTGCAACATTATAATCAACAGCACAACATGAAGATGTGGCATGTCTATTCTTCTAATATGTGTTACATGTTTTTATATAATATTATGTATGTGTTAAGTTTGTGGGCGGATGGCGGGAATTTGATTTCTTCTCAGATAACTCCGCGGACGGTGAGAAGATTTCAAATCGTTCTGTGGGGATCGATTGACTAAATTCGATTCGTGAAAGATCCACTACAGGCTGTGACATACTCTGTTCACGTCGAACTCAGTCAACACTTTCTGTTAGTTGTGAAGTCGTGTACATACACATTGTTTTATTATTGTCCTTCGTTTCATTTTTTTTAATTTCGTCAATTATTTGTCAAATGTCAGTTAAGCATAACCTTGCTATGTTTTGGTTCTACACGTAAAATTGTTAAGTCATATGTAGAGAGCCATGCTTTGTGCACAGTTTTTAGATCTCTTTGTGGTCTGACCCAATTTCAGTTCAGTAAACTTTGTAACTTCCGTAATGATATTCAGTTCTTAATATCGTTTTGGTGTCTGTAAATTGACATTTATGGCGTAAATTTTTGTAATTGTACTTCTTCGGTTTACTGTATATGTTTTACTTCTCTATTGATATAAATATTATGATAAGATGATAGTATAATAATAAGAAATGAATATTTATAGATATATAAATGAAATATATCAGATGACTGAAATAATTTCAGCATTAAGCACTAGAGGTCCATGTAACTACTAGTTGCATATTGTGTTTAAGGCATAATATAATAGTGGTACAATAAGAAATTTTTTTTAAACTTACAATTAAGTTAGGAGGCATATGACAGGTATTGGTTTGATTACATTGAGTCACAATACCATATTAATTATTAAGATTACATAATTCTATATTTGAAAATTGACTAAGTAAGTAGTTTAATTAATTAACATGGCGACTTTAGAATATTTTGTGAAGATTGGGAAAGATTTTGGTTACAAGGGAGAAATTCTTAGAGAATATGCAGTGCCGGAACTAGCCAAAGCTAAGCAAAAAGAAGCTGATTGAAAGCGAGAATTAGAGGAATAAAAAGCAATAGCTAAGCAAGAAGAAGCTGATAGAAAGCGAGAATTAGAGGAACAAAAAGCAATAGCAAAGCAAGAGGAAGCAGAACGTGAAGCAAAAGAAGAGAGGATTGTCTTCTGTAATGGCTTGTTGTATTGTACCTCTGACTGTGTAAGGATCCTTGCGGATCAAATGCAATTTAAGTGAGTAGGATGACAAACCATCAATGAAGATACAAACAAGCTGCCGATCAATATCTGGAGAGGTGGAAGAAGAATCAATGAAGGCATCCTCAGCCAAGTTTAACAATCTGTCCGCATAACATTAGACAGATTCCTGTATATCCTGGTGTACTCTACGAAGTAGAGTCCACATGTGCTGACAGTCAGTTATTGATGAATAGCGGCGGACTAGTGCTTTCTACAGTGAAGCGAAAGTTTCCGTAGGGAAAAGTTGTGCACGACGGCGCAAAAAATCCGTAACTAAGGACTGTGAGGTGAGAAATGCAACTCGCTTTTGGACCTCATCGGTTGCTGAGGGGATCAAAGACACAAACTTGTCAAAATCAATAAACCATTGACGAAGGTGAGAAGCATCACCGTGAAACGGCTTGACAATGTGTAACTGATTAATTTGGAGTAACCTTCTTCTGTATCGGGTATCCCACCCTTATAAACTTGAACTTCTGTACAGACGCCACTGTATATCATGACGTCTCATAATCTTGAGTAATAAATTCCTTTAATTGCCAATGTTTCATGAGCACTCGATTCTATCTTTACTGGAAGACACCAACTGTTACTGTCATGGTGATCCAGCTGCGTTACACAGGCTAAGATATAGGAGTAAAGTTGACAAAAGGATTCTGTATTACAGGCCACGCCCACACAAGGCTATTCCTAAATATGTGTTACTACTGTGACATCTGGAATATTGAGTGCGTGTGTTGGTTTAGTCGTTTACACCACAGGTACGTACACAAGAGTCATGGATGGTTGTAAACGACTGGTGACATTTAATACTGGTTTATTCACGTCACAACACATTGATATAAAATGCACATAGTCAGGATACAGTTCACAGCACAACACGAGATATATCTTAACACTATAAGGACTGCACACTCGGCAGTTACAATGATATCAGCGCTATAAAGTATCATCAATAACTCAGCGCTATCTCTTCCTCAACAACTATCCTCTCACAGGAAACAATGGCCTTTACATAATTCATCAGTGCTACAAAGTATCATCAATAACAATCTTCTCACAGGTGATAATGGCCTTTATATAAATCATCAACAGCTATCCTCTAACAGGAAACAATGGCCTTTATATAATTCATCAGCGCTATAAAGTATCATCAATAACAATCCTCTCACAGTAAACAATGGCCTTTATATAATTCATCAGCGCTACAAAGTATCATCAATAACAATCCTCTCACAGGAAACAATTGCCTTTATATAATTCATCAGCGCTACAAAGTATCATCAATAACAATCCTCTCACAGGAAACAATGGCCTATAAACATTTTCACAATAATCCACACTGCAGTTTTATACAACGCTGTACCCACAGCGAAAATCAGTCGACATTTTAACTTCAGCTCTGCGCAGGCATTACACTTCCCAAAAAACACAGGCTTGACCAACCCGGTCGAACGCCCAGAACACTCTCTTCGAATCACACACTCGACCCGCTCAACACAGTCACGAGACTTCCTCACTGTCAACACAACTCAGTCAATCAATCATCTGCGGGCTAGCCGCAAGCTATTCTCACACAACTCAAAACGATACAGAATAAATATATAAGCGCTTTTCCACGCTTTCTGTAATCTGTCTCTCGAAACTATCACGAGATATTTTCAAAACAATTCGATAGCTAACAAGCAAACAAGTGCCATCACTCAAAATCTATCTTGACTACTAACATACTCAAGTTTACTTCCCTTACACCAAATCTGTTCGTAACAGCTTACCTCACCCCGGAGAGAAAAAATGATTCTATAATTTTTTTACAATTACATCCCCCCAAAAAAATTAAGAGGACAATGAATCTCTAATATATGCGTATAAGAATTACCTTAAGTCAAAATAAGACATCTACAAAAAATATAAGCATTAAGTGAAACGTAAAAATGAAGTATCCAATGTAATCAATTACGCATACTAAAAAATAATGCATTACAAAACCAAGTTAAGTGAATACAGAACAACTAAATAGGAAACAACCGATAGTAAAAGAAAAGACAAGATCAAGCAAAAGAAAAATGATCCGTAATACAGGAAAGTATGAAATCAGAATTTGAGGAAAAATCAATAATATCACATTTAAACAATTTCTTATATGTAAAATAACTACAAATATCACAAGTAGTTACACTATATTAAGTTATACCATTAACCTAACAATACACAGAATGAAAGTATAAGAAGCGAAAGAAGAAGTATACAAGAAGAATGCGAAACGCAAACAAAGCACGAAATGTAAACAAAATATAAAACCATACTGAAAAGACAATATAAAAGAAAGAATGGAATGAAGAATAATCAACAAAGACAGATGGAAAGCAAAAGGTATGAATATAGAGAAAGTTGGTAAAATATATACCAATAACTATTTAGAACAAACAACGTATTTCAAAATACATACAAACATGATCAAAAAGCACAAAACAAAATGACAAAGTATACCTATACTAATACAACAAAAAATAGTTTATGACTAAACAAAACATAATAAGTAATTTAACCAAGTTATACAAGTTATACATAACAAACAATAAATTATCGACACCACACAAACAAGTAATAGCATAGCTATATATCTAAGTTCGACCAACGCACAATCAAGCGCTAATACAACATAACATCCAAAAACAAAAACAAAAAAAAACTTTCTTTAATGAACTAATATCACTCTACATATCAATCATAGCGCATAGTCAAGCGCTAGGCACACACAAAAAAACAACCCTAAAAAAAAATTACAATGTCCGAAAAAAAAAATATTTTCCAAAAAATACAATACAAAAAATATTTCGTAACTCTAAGTTACATAAAAATAGTATTTTAATTTAATTAATTCAAATCTATAATTAACAAAGAAACTAGCTTTAACAAAATGAGAGATATATAACAATTCCTATATCTAAGCAAACACTATTATATGGTGCAAATAAACCTGCTCATAGCATTCATCAGTAGAAAACGACACGTCACTACCATCTAACACTCTACACATTATCCAAAACACAATAGTATAAAAATAGCATCGAAATGAACTAATGCATAATTTAAACAGTCATACATATCAAGAAAAATTATGGCAATCAAATGATGCATAAATATGATGATCATAATATTACAGAGAAATTACATAATATTTAAATATAACAACCTATAATGATCTATACAATAGAATACAATAACATCGACTGTCCTAACAAACAAACAAAAAATCAAACGCAAACAAAAAATCTCCATAGATCTTGCCGACATCTCATAAACACTAGGGGTAACAAGTCCAATGCATAGTTAGCACGCTTATATGTTCTGCTTGAACAGACACTCGGGCACAATGTTGACCTACATTCCTGCTGCTACCGTAAACAGGAGCGCTGACCCTTATCGAGAAGTCGCCTCTTTTCAAAAAAATACAAATGAAAATTTCCATTTTACTGAATGGTGAAATTTACTGAGAACAACGGAGATGTTAAATAGACAGTTACCTAGCACTGTGGCGTGTGTAGAATTCTGGTCACTTCACGATGTCATCAACTCTTACTTTATGTTCACAACAACGTGATGCTCTTTCAAAATCAGAAACATAACAAGCAGTAGTATTTGTGACATCATTATCATTGCTACTTTTCTTACTAACAATGATTCTAGGCTCATGTCGAACAAAATTAGCATAACTGCACTTATTATTTGTTGTTTGATCAAAATATTTATCATCATTTCCTCTTTGTTTCAGACCATTATTATGTCTATAATCCCAGTCAGACCTGTTATGCTTAACATTTCTACTTCGAACAAAAAATCTGTCAGAAAAATTATTGCACGATTGAAAACCCTTCCTGTATTTGTCTGTACCATTATTTTCAAAATTATCAGAATTAAAATTTTGAGATACATTAACTTGTCTCTTATTTCTCTGAGAAGGAAAATTATTATCATATGAATTCCCTTGGTACTTTCTAACCTTAGGATCATCTCTCCTACTAAAACTCTTCCCATTCTTTTCTTTGACAATATGCTTATTTCTAAAAGTATCTTTATCCTCACGCATATAATGGATTTCCTCCTTGGAACCACTACTTATAACTTTATCCCTTGTTATCATCTTCTGAGAACTTCCAAAATTAGTTACTCGTTTAATCTTTGGGCTTTTAGCTTGAAACTTATTAGGACTGACTTACATTTTCATTCTGTCTATTACACTGCCGCCAAGAATCGTTGCTATTGGAAGCAGAATCAAAAGATCTTGGAAAGTTATATTTTCCCCGAAAAGATCTTTGTCCATCACATTTAACCTTTCTATCAGCAAAGATTGTATGAGGCTGGCTCTTTGCTTTTTTAACCTGTTGGCATACAACTTTCTGTCTAGCATTGTCAACATTGACAGAAGACCATATTTTGTTGTTCAAAATAACATCGAGTAGACCCTCTACTCTTTTTGTACTTTCTGCAATTTCAACATTTTTTGTGAAGTTTCTTCACTTAATTTCCTATTTAATTTGTCAAATGTCAAAACTTTACTTCTCTCCTCTGTTAACAATCTCTCAATCTTAATCATTTTCTTTTTCTGCACCGTCAACTCATCTAATCTCTCCCTATCATCCTTTTCTTTATTATGTGTTAAGTCCATCTGAAGTTCCTCAGTTTCACTTTCATAGCTATTTACAAGCTCATCAATCTTCTCCGGGCATACAGTGTTCTTCTCTTCAAGTTTACCAAAACATACATCATGAAGCATTTCTATGTATAACCTCTCCCGTTCATTTGTTTGAGCATTTAATTTCTGATACATCTCTTTCTTTTTATGAATCTCCTGAATTAGATTTCTAACTTCGTCATTTTTATCTTTCATCTGAGTTTCTAACTCTTTGATCTTGTTCAATGCTGCATCTAACGCCGCTTGCACTTTAGTAAGTTCCGTGTTTGACTTATCTAAATCATTTGTAAGATTAGAGACTATTTCATGTAGCTTACTCACTTCAGCAGTACTTTTTAAACAATTGTCCCGTTCCCGTTGGGCACTGTGTTTGTTTACTTTTGTTTGTTTCTCATTTCTTAGTTCCTTTTTCTGCTCGTCAGAAATATCGTTGTGGATTATCTTGAATATACTTTGCACTATATGTCCGTGTTCAAGCTCAATTTACTGTTGCAAAAACACACGAAGGTGGCGTAGCAAATTAACCAAATCCTTAGCCATTACCAAATTACAAACAAACTTAAAGTTATGTTCAGCAAATAACTCAAGGAATGCCGATACATTAACCAAAATATCGTCTATCACCCATGCTCCAAGTCGTGGGCCTCTCAATCCCTTATTATCTCTACCTACTACCAATGCACACTCTAACATAGGCCTTATATCTGCGGATCCATATCTTGATCCATGGTGATTCAATCACTCAGTCAACTATATATCTAAACCAGTATAATTATTAATGTCGCAAGTTTATGTCCCAAGAAAATCTGACAATTACCCTTCCATTTCACACAGTTAAGTATCTATACCTGAAATTGCAATTATTTATTAATTTTGTATCGCCTATTCCTCTTCAAAGAACCTTTATAACTTCATATTCATATGAGGGAAGTCATCATATATCATACAACCATCAATACTTATGCCTTAAATCCTAACTATATGTCAGTATAGACCTAGATAACAAAAACAACAGTTATCAACCGAAAAGGTAATGCACAGGAAGGCTCGTTGACATGGATAAAGGCGACACAGTTCACACAACAACAAAAAACCACCTATCTTGAATGAAAACAATCCCGTTCCTTTCCGCAAACACCCTGGATATCACAAAGTTCAACGGTAAAACAATCGACCACAGAAAGGCATTGGAACTTGACACCTTTCTCCTCAGGTCCTCGATTCAGCACGCTACGTGCTTGCACACCGCACAGGAAAACAGGAAATGGGACACCGTCTGTCAATTTCGTTGAAAGGAGGTACACCACTCGTTCATACTGCCTGACGTTTACTTGAACTGCTACTATAGGACTGGAACAGGTAACATTGCCACTCTTGTTCTGCGGCACACTTGTAGAAGGATTAACCTCATCTGGATATCCGCCACCATAAACTTGCCACGCGAATGCCGTATCTATTCGTTCCTATCTGGTGACTGGAACAGAAGATAACCAGTCTTAGCCACCAAATATGTAGGTGATTAATTTGGAGTAACCTTCTTCTGTATCGGGTATCCCACCCTTATAAACTTGAACTTCTGTACAGACGCCACTGTATATCATGACGTCTCATAATCTTGAGTAATAAATTCCTTTAATTGCCAATGTTTCATGAGCATTCGATTCTATCTTTACTGGAAGACACCAACTGTTACTGTCATGGTGATCCAGCTGCGCCACACAGGCTAAGATATAGGAGTAACGTTGACAAATGGATTCTGTATTACAGGCCACGCCCACACAAGGCTATTCCTAAATATGTGTTACTACTGTGACATCTGCAATATTGAGTGCGTGTGTTGGTTTAGTCGTTTACACCACAGGTACGTACACAAGAGTCATGGATGGTTGTAAACGACTGGTGACATTTAATACTGGTTTATTCACGTCACAACACATTGATATAAAATGCACATAGTCAGGATACAGTTCACAGCACAACACGAGATATATCTTAACACTATAAGGACTGCACACTCGGCAGTTACAATGATATCAGCGCTATAAAGTATCATCAATAACTCAGCGCTATCTCTTCCTCAACAACTATCCTCTCACAGGAAACAATGGCCTTTATATAATTCATCAGCGCTACAAAAAATCATCAATAACAATCCTCTCACAGGAGATAATGGCCTTTATATAAATCATCAACAGCTATCCTCTAACAGGAAACAATGGCCTTTATATAATTCATCAGCGCTATAAAGTATCATCAATAACAATCCTCTCACAGTAAACAATGGCCTTTATATAATTCATCAGCGCTACAAAGTATCATCAATAACAATCCTCTCACAGGAAACAATGGCCTTTATATAATTCATCAGCGCTACAAAATATCATCAATAATGATCCTCTCAAGGAAACAATGGCCTTTATATAATTCATCAGCGCTACAAAGTATCACCAATAACAATCCTCTCACAGGAAACAATGGCCTATAAACATTTTCATAATAATCCACACTGCAGTTTTATACAACGCTGTACCCACAGCGAAAATCAGTCGACATTTTAACTTCAGCTCTGCGCAGGCATTACACTTCCCAAAAAACACAGGCTTGACCAACCCAGTCGAACGCCCAGAACACTCTCTTCGAATCACACACTCGACCCGCTCAACACAGTCACGAGACTTCCTCACTGTCAACACAACTCAGTCAATCAATCATCTGCGGGCTAGCCGCGAGCTATTCTCACACAACTCAAAACAATACAGAATAAATATATAAGCGCTTTTCCACGCTTTCTGTAATCTGTCTCTCGAAACTATCACGAGATATTTTCAAAACAATTCGATAGCTAACAAGCAAACAAGTGCCATAACTCAAAATCTATCTTGACTACTAACATACTCAAGTTTACTTCCCTTACACCAAATCTGTTCGTAAATCAATGTTATGAATATTTTGGAAGTTGGTACTCTGTGTTATTGAGCTAACAGTATTAGCCATCGACTGTAATGTGCTAGAGGACGTTTCAGGAGAATCAGGCAGAGTTTGACTCGCTGCTTGTTGCTGCGACAATTGTTGATGGAGCTGATGATTTTGTTGTTGCAACAAAAATAATTGATGTTCAAGCTGTTGAGTATGCGAATTCATCGTAAAAAAGCATTCACGAGCCGGTCACCGACACCAAATAAGGTATATGTGACGGTGCCTAATATTTCTACTTCCCTTGAGTTAGTCAAAGGGATATAACCACGACATGTTCTTTATTTGGAATACTTACCATGAATGAAGGTTTGATTATGAACTGCAATTCCAACAAAGTCAAGAAAAATTCTAAAAGCAGAATATTGGAGGAGTCCAAGTTTTTATATCAAATTTTCTTTATTTATTTGATTTTAATGCTGGCAAATAAACATCTCCAGCACATTTCTGGTGCGGCAATACTGCCAGCTTTAGCCTAGATGGCAAAAGGCTTATTTACTTATATAAGTCGTGATAAGGCATGTCTGAATTCTGTGGAAACCTATCGAAATAAAATATTGATTCAAAACTTTGGAAAAAATAAATCGAGACTCACTTGTTGTGGATAAAACCAAAATAAAATACGTGGCAGGGGTCAGCGCTGGTGGCCCTGGTAGGTAGTAGGTGTCTGGACGGTTATGTACTTGTCACAAACGTAAGAGTCAAAGGCTTTTGTTCTTACAATAGGGGATGTGCCAGGTTGCTCCACAACTCAAGTGGGTACGCCTTATGTAGGTTTGACTCTGATCTCTGAGATAACTGGCTCAGGCTCTAACTGGTTACTATAATGCATCAGTCTATATACTAGTCCGGTGCTATAGCTTGCCGGATGAAATTATTTCTAACTGCAGTAGAGACCGGAACCCTTCTTATGATTGGTCTTGGGTCCTAGCTGACTGTTAAAATAATGTTTAACCTAACTAACTACGAAACCTCTGGTTTAAAATTATTGTTACTAAGTAAGTATGACGAACAATTGTTCTAGGTTCTCTCTATTCTAAATGTCTTCCGGCCTAACTTGTATGGAGGCCAAACAAGGTTTGATGACATCATGGGTTCATGTGTGCCATGACTGATGATGTCATTGGTTTTTGACTAGTGTTTATTTTTACTAACTAGACATTCTTAAGTACTTTACTATAATTCTAGTAGTTGTAGCGACGTAGTAGGCCATACGGTCACACGCATACAGCAGTGCCATGTCATGTCAACAACGTATAACATTGTCGTGTCATGTCGTGTCAGCAACATACAACGGTGTCATGCCATGTCAACAACATATTCCGGTGTTAGAGCATAACAATTTACATTTTCACCATTTACCAACATGCGTTGTTCTTTGGTTACACTTGTCGTTTAACAAATTATTTCTACAGTTTCTTTAACATACAACAAAGATAAATCGTACAGTAGTTGTTGCTGTATCCTGCCGTTACAGTCTCCTTGACGACGTCTGGTTGGCAGCTATCATTCACACATTGCAGTTCACAGAGAAATGTTCCATACAGACAGTCTTTGTCAGTCAAACAACTAAAAGTCAAGTCTCCGTGGTATCTGGACACGCTGCTTATTGTATTCATGAATGCGGCTGTCGATTTCTGTATCCATTGAGAGTTTGTCATTGATGGTAGACTTTAGGTATGTGAAGTGGTGCACCACTGCCAATTCTTAGTTATCGATAGTGATAACTGGTGCAGCACCCACATCCTGACTCAACACATTCGTTTTCTTTAGACTTATTGTGAGGCCAAAGTCCTTGCATGCTTTAGTGAAGCGATTCATCAAGCTCTGAAGCTCCTGTTGGCTTTGAGTGACGACTGCAGCATCATCAGCGAACAACAAGTCTCTTATAGTGACCCTTCTGATTTTTGTTTTTGCCTTCAGCCTTGAAAGATTAAACAGACGGCCATCTGACCTAGTGTGAAGGCATATTCCTTCAGTTGCATCTCTGAATGCATGTTTCAAGAGTAAAGCAAAGAAGATTCCGAAGAGGGTCGGAGCCAGAACACAGCCTTGTTTAACGCCACTTCGTATATCAAAGGGCTGTGACGTGCTTCCAGCATATTGGACTGTTCCCTTCATGTCATCATGGAATGTTTTATGAACTATATTCTGACATAAAACATGTTGCAACAAAACTGTAATCTTAAAGCTCGGGTTTCCATCAGAATTGTAAAAATCGATCTCCAAAATGTACTCACGCCGACCGTGCTAGGAACATCTTTTATAATTTGGCTTTTATACTTACTTACTTACTTAGTCGTTCCCCTTCTACCGTGAGGTGTAGAGGTTTGGAAGAGAGCGCCAGACTATCATATCGGCTGTTTTCCTCCTGGCGCAATTCCATTCTAGTCCTCGGTCCTTCAAAGATTGTCTAATGTTGTCCTCCCAGCGGACTCTGGGTTGTCCTGGGGTTCTGGATCCCTGGCTCTTTGTTTCTCATGCTTGTCGTGGTAGCCGATCTTCTCCCATTCTGCAGACATGGCCAAACCATCTTAGTTGGAACTGTTCTACTTGGGTCTGCAGGGGGTGGAGTTTTAGGCTTTGACGTATCGTCTGATTGCGGACCATTTCTCTTCTTGTTACTTCAACCACCTTCCTCTGATACCTCATTTCTGAGGTTTGGATCTGGCTTTTGTGGGTTGTAGTCATTGCTCATGACTCTCATCCATATGTCAAGACTAGGACATAGGTGGAGCTGTGGTTTTTATTATTATTGTTATTATTACTATTATGATTATTATTATTATTATTATTTTCTCTATATAAAACCCTGTGAGCAGCACGGGACAGTGTCTTGTCAGAGGACAAATAAAAAGGAAAACAAAATGTAAAGGATCCCGTTACAGGCCCATTGTGGCCTATTGGGAATGTTCTCTCAGGCCCATTGTGGCCTATTGGGAATGTTCTCTCAGGCCCATTGTGGCCTATTGGGAATGTTCTCTCAGGTCCATTGAGGCCTATTGGGAATGTTCTCTCAGGCCCATTGTGGCCTATTAGGAATGTTCTGTCAGGCCCATTGTGGCCTATTGGGAATGTTCTCTCAGGCCCATTGAGGCCTATTGGGAATGTTCTGTCAGGCCCATTGTGGCCTATTGGGAATGTTCTCTCAGGCCCATTGTGGCCTATTGGGAATATTCTTTCAGGCCCATTGTGGCCTATTGGGAATGTTCTCTCAGGCCCATTGAGGCCTATTGGGAATGTTCTGTCAGGCCCATTGAGGCCTATTGGGATTGTTCTGTCAGGCCCATTGAGGCCTATTGGGAATGTTCTGTCAGGCCCATTGAGGCCTATTGGGAATGTTCTGTCAGTCAGACCCATTGAGGCCTATTGGGAATGTTCTGTCAGTCCGGCCAATTGAAGCCTATTGGGAATGTTCTGTCAGGCCCATTGAGGCCTATTGGGAATGCTCTGTCAGACCCATTGGGGCCTACTGGGAATGTTCTGTCAGACCCATTGAGGCATATTGGGAATGTTCTGTCAGGCCCATTGAGGCCTATTGAGAATGTTCTGTCAGGCCCATTGAGGCCTATTGGGAATGTTCTGTCAGGCCCATTGAGGCCTATTGGGAATGTTTTGTCAGGCCCATTGAGGCCTATTGGGAATGTTCTGTCAGGCCCATTGAGGCCTATTGGGAATGTTATGTCAGTCAGGCCCATTGAGGCCTATTGGGAATGTTCTGTCAGTCAGGCCCATTGAGGCCTATTGAGAATGTTATGTCAGTCAGGCCCATTGAGGCCTGTTGGGAATGTTCTGTCAGGCCCATTGAGGCCTATTGGGAATGTTCTGTCAGACCCATGTTTTTGTGACCAAAGTAAGTAAGTAATTTGGGTTTTTGAGATAAGGAAAGAAGAAATTGCCGATGTAGCAGTTTGATTTATTTGATGATGCCCCATACAACTTCTCAAACTTAAACGACATTTTCATTGGTTGTAAATTCTCGTAAACACCGGTCCGTTTTCAGTGTTACAATGTGCATTTTTTTAACATTTAAAAGTAAAGAAAAAAACTGAGTCGGAAGGGAGCCTGGACAGTCACCAAGGATACCGCAGCGGAACTGGAGTGGGGTAGTTGACAATTTCATTGCTATAAAACCCTGCATGAAATAACCAGGATAACTAAAGTTGAACACAGATGAGGAAGAAGCATTTCATACGATACATTAATAAATTTGTGATAAAATGACAAGATCGACTTTGTTCCAGAACTTTCGGTGTCAGAGACATACAGGGCAGCGTGAAGGACACGTGAATAAGGATTTTGTAAAAATACATAACAATGATACTGAAGACGAGGGAATAAACTGGAACGTCATCTTGTTAAAAGTCTCCTACATGAAGCTATAAGACAAAAAACGTCATCTTGTTGAAAGTCTTCTACATGAAGCAAGAAGACAAAAAACGTCATGTTTTTGAAAGTCTCATACATGAAGCTAGAAAACAAACAATGTCATCTTGTTGAAAGTCTCCTTCATGAAGCTAGAAGACAAAAAACGTCAACTTGTTAAAAGTCTATTTCATGAAGCTAGAAGACAAAAACGTCATCTTATAGAAAGTCTCTTCCATGAAGCTAGAAGACAAAAAACGACATCTTGTTGAAAATTTCCTGCTTGAAGCTAGAAGACAAATAACATCATCCTGTTGAAAGACTCCTACCTGAAGCTAGAAGACAAAAACGTCATCTTATAGAAGGTCTCTTCCACGAAGCTAGAAGACAAAAAAACGGTATCTTGTTGAAAGTCTCCTCTATAAAGCTAGAAGACCAAAAATGTCATATTGATGAAATTCTTTTATAAGAAGCTAGGAGAAAACGTCATCTTGTTGAAAGACTGCTACATGAAGCTAGAAGACAAAAACGTCATCTTGCTGAAGTCCCCTAAATGAAGCTGAAAGTAAAAAAAAAAATATTTTGATAAAAGTCTCCTTCATGAAGCTAAAAGGTACAAACACGTCATCTTGTTGAAAGTCTCTTTCATGAAGCTAGAAGATACAAAAATGTATCTTGTTGCAAGTCTTTACATGAAGCTAGAAGACCAAAAAAAAAGCAATCCTGTTAAAAGTGTCCTCCGTGAAGCTAGAAGACATTAAACGTCATCTTGTTGACAGTATCCTACATGAAGCAAAAAGATAAAAAAATGTCATTTTAGTAACAATCTCCTACATGAAGTAAGATGACAAAAAACGTCATCTTGTTGACAATCACCTACATGAAGCTAGAGGATTGAAAAAAAGGCATCTTGTTGACAATCTCGTACATGAAGCTAGAAGACAAAAAACGTCATCTTGTTGACAGTCTCCTACATGAAGCAAGAAGATAAAAAATGTCATGTTAGTAACAATCTCCTACATGAAGTAAGATGACAAAAAACGTCATCTTGTTGACAATCTCCTACATGAAGCTAAAAGACAAAAAAAGGTCATCTTGTTAAAAGACTCCTCCGTGAAGCTAGAATACAAGAAAACGTTTTCTTGTTAAAAGTCTATTACATAAACCTAGAAGACAAAAAACATCATCTTGTTGAGAGTCTCATCTATGAAGCTAGAAGACAAAAAACGTCATCTTGTTGAAAGTCTCATCTATGAAGCTAGAAGACAAAAAACGTCATCTTGTTGAAAGTCTCATCTATGAAGCTAGAAGACAAAAAACGTCATCTTGTTGAAAGTCTCATCTATGAAGCTAGAAGACAAAAAACGTCATCTCTTGAAGAAGCTAGAAGATAAAAAACGTCATCTTGTTGAAAGTCTATTACATGAAGCTAGAAGACAAAAAACGTCATCTTGTTGAAAGTCTATTACATGAAGCTAGAAGATAAAAAACGTCATCTTGTTGAAAGTCTATTACATGAAGCTAGAAGACAAAAAAAACATGATCTTGTTGACCGTCTCCTGTCTCCAATATTCTGTCTTAAATATCTGTCGGCTAAGAAAAAAATGTTCTCGCTACTTCTGGTATTACTCTCGGTTCCGAAAAAAAATCACATCTCCTCAATCCGTGTCAAAGTGTGTGTGTGTAGATATCCTTTGACAGACAATATGAATATGATAATTAAGCACAATGCTATGTTTGTTTGTGATTGGTTCTTTACTTTAAATACGTAATATAGCAACTTAAATCACATTTTCCTAGACGGATGTTATAAATATTTATAGGGGACTTAGTGTACTGACTGAGATCAGCTGTGAAGGTATCTATATCTAATAGGTGTAGTGTTTTACAGATAACCTTACTTGCTGCCACATATTTATACCTCAGTCAGAATTATTCTGGAATATTGTGATGACTACGTTGAATGTCTAGGGTATGTATATGATGAAGTGTAAGTCACAACAACAACAGACAGATAAACAATTTAATTTATTCCACCACACATGACAACACTGTGATACTCACATACATATAACACTCTATGAGAATATCTTAAAGGAGTCACTGATAACTTTTCAAATATCAATATGTATTCAGTGCTGTCATTAATGTATATGTGTCCTGATTCAAATACAAAGTGAACCAGGAATCACAATCAATTTTAATTACAAGTTATATGTACAGAATTTATCAATATGAATCTTGTAGTGACATATATTATTAATAGTATTCTATGTGTGTCCGTTGTGTAGTAGTAATATGAGGAATACTGGTTTTGTTTTGTTTTTTCAAGCTCGGTTGGTATTTGTCATCATGACTTCAATAGTTTGTTTCTGTTGGAACTAGTATTGGAGATGTTCTCAGTTCCTGGCATTAAAACAATTAATTTCCCCTCTTAATTTTATTTTACAATGTCAGTTTAAGATGGGGGTACATAATGTTGAGCTCAGCTGGCCCCATCAGCTTATCTTTCGTGATGGCGGCAGGAAAAGACTCCTCTGCTCGATTTCTCCCCTGTGCTCTGGAGACACCTCACTGTTAGCTATATGGACCAAGGAGTATGCTGTCCGACTCTGGATTCAGCAAAGCTCTGACCAAGTGCTGCTCAATAACTTTAAGACCACGGTCCCTGAAACAAGAAGGTTGTACCTCCTACTTCAGAACTAATTTATACTCTATTTCTACACTGGGCACAATACAAAACAAACACTGAGTTCAGAGCGTTAGGCCAACTGTCAGCTTCATCTGAAATACTTTACACCAGTATATTCCTCCTTAATTGTCACTACGCCTCTGCAATTCCAGCATTATTTCTTTCTAGTCAATAATCTAGGTGTCAGTGTACTGATTGGCAATTCCATGTAGTTTCACTTTCCTCCGACACCTTCTGTTCAGGCTGGAGCACTATAGGCTTTACTTCATGTTCGCTACTGAACCACACATATATACAGACATAATTATCAATTTACATTCAATTTTCATTTAAAAAGATATCAAATAGTTCAAACCTACCACAATTCATGGAAATATACACAGTGACGTTGAATGGCAATGAATATAGCACAACTCCGATCTGCCGATGTCCCAGGCTTTTATTTATAAAAAATATACACTGGTGCTCAACGCACTGATTCTGTAGTAAGTTTATTACAAGATGTGGCATGGAACAGACGCTCTGAATTGAGTATATTCGCAGCTCTAACCAATCATGCCATGTCTACCCAATCGTTTGAAAAAAAGTACTCCTACTCCCGTTTCCCTTGACAACGAAAGATAGTATTTATAGTCCGACTAATCGTGTTTAGCCTTACATTTATTGCGCTCCAATCAAATAGGAGGTAACATGTCAGCCTATTTCCCGTACAATGGTGGGTGAAATTCTGCCACTGAGCGATTCTGAATTTGGTGTTGTCTGACGCCCTCACTATTTTCTTTCGGCTATAACTTGGTAATTCCCGTGATGGTAGCAATTGTGTATCGCACTACGCGTGTTTAGTGTTGCATGTGTCCTGCCTTCAGTCGTCCCTCTCTCTCTCCTACTTTCATCTGTCTTTTAGTTACGCCGTGTATAAAATGGAATGAATGAAATATTAAATCTAGGTCATTGATCAGCTTGCGTATCTCAAGGTTTTTCCAAGAAATACAGTA
This sequence comes from Oreohelix idahoensis, assembly GCA_024509875.1. Classification (NCBI taxonomy): domain Eukaryota; kingdom Metazoa; phylum Mollusca; class Gastropoda; order Stylommatophora; family Oreohelicidae; genus Oreohelix; species Oreohelix idahoensis. The sequence goes on from JAMPIV010004095.1 coordinate 89,375, forward strand.
CACGTTTCATTGAAGAAAGCGTGTAATAATACAGTAGGCTTTTACTATCAACGTGAAACGTTACAATTTGCAGACGCAGGAGAAAACAAGGGGGATTTCGCGTACAGTCCTTGTGACAGCACTGTTCTTTACCATTCTTCTTTCCTTTATTAAATTTATTTGTTAGGCTTTATATTTACCTGATAATTTATATATGTGGATTAGAATATTTCACGACAACCTGCCTTTTTGTGTCCAAATTGGCAGAGATCCACTGCTCTGTCGCTTGGTTGAATGTATAGGTCGGAAGTCGGCAACCAGCTAATCTTGTCTGTTGTCAGATCTCTAGATGGGACCCAAAGACGCAGCAATAGAGAGCGCAGTCAGCGACTCATAGCTTGACTGCTTGCGTCAGGACCAGCGAACCAGAGCTCCACCTCCACGTGGTGGTCCTGGAAACAGTCTGCAGCAGTGCAGTCTGGCTGAGCGAGCACGGGCCGAAGAGGGAAGGCAAACCCGGTCCCAAAAAATGCCGTGCAGAAGTCGGATGTGTCGACCGAAAGGTGCAGATATCACAGCTTAGGCGTAAAGAGACACAACGCAACCACCGCCCTAGATGGCCAGAATTTTTAACAAAGCTAAAATTGGGACTAGCCCTCTAACACGTAATAGTCATGACCTGTATAAGACAGCAAGCGATCTTGTCTTTAACGTGAACCTCGTACATTCTGTCACATATTCAAATATTTAATTTTAATTTCCCACCTCTCTGATGATGGCTTTGTAGGAAACTGATCGTGCGGCGCAGATACAATTTACATATAGACTGGATTAATTTTAGTTTCCAGATACTCTAAAACTTTAGAACAGATACGATTTTGGTGAATGTAGATCTTTAGTGAGCTCTATTCTTTTAATGTAGATCACTACAGCTTCTGGGCAGATAAAGAGAGGACATTTTTTGATGATGCGTAGATGGCAGAGCGGATAGTGTGATTCGCTTGCATGGCTAGGCGGGGTTGTCGCACGGAAGGTCCAGTGTTCAAATCCTGGGTAAGCCACTCATGTCTGTTGTTTTTCTGTTGTCTGGTGTTCTACTTCTTTATTTCCTGCGAGTGCCTGATAACATACCTTTATATTGGTTTCATATTAATTTACTGTTTACAGGCCTCAGGTTTCCCTCCCTTATTTGTAATAAATGTTTGTACAATACCAAATCTACCCACTATCCTGTTCTCACTGTTCTAGTCTACTATCATTTACTGGACACAGTATTAAGGTCCTAAGGGTCTTGTTGGATTCGGCCTATACTGCTTGATAGAAAATACAACAGAAGTGATTGCGTCATTAATAGGCTGAACTGCCCATGGAGGACTTCTGGTGTCGTGTATTGTGGTTCGCACTATTGACCTGCCATTGAAACATCATTTTTTTGATGATGCGTAGATGGCAGAGCGGATAGTGTGATTCGCTTGCATGGCTAGGCGGGGTTGTCGCACGGAAGGTCCAGTGTTCAAATCCTGGGTAAGCCACTCATGTCTGTTGTTTTTCTGTTGTCTGGTGTTCTACTTCTTTATTTCCTGCGAGTACCTGATAACATACCTTTATATTTGTTTCATATTAATTTACTGTTTACAGGCCTCAGGTTTCCCTCCCTTATTTGTAATAAATGTTTGTACAATACCAAACCTACCCACTATCCTGTTCTCACTGTTCTAGTCTACTATCATTTACTGGACACAGTATTAAGGTCCTAAGGGTCTTGTTGGATTCGGCCTATACTGCTTGATAGAAATACAACAGAAGTGATTGCGTCACTTCTTCTGCGAGGCCTGATAACATACCTTTATATTTGTTTCATATTAATTTACTGTTTACAGGCCTCAGGTTTCCCTCCCTTATTTGTAATAAATGTTTGTACAATACCAAACCTACCCACTATCCTGTTCTCACTATTCTAGTCTACTATCATTTACTGGACACAGTATTAAGGTCCTAAGGGCCTTGTTGGATTCGGCCTATACTGCTTGATAGAAATACAACAGAAGTGATTGCGTCATTAATAGGCTGAACTGCCCATGGAGGACTTCTGGTGTCGTGTATTGTGGTTCGCACTATTGACCTGCCATTGAAACATCATTTTTTGCTGATGCGTAGATGGCAGAGCGGATAGTGTGATTCGCTTGCATGGCTAGGCGGGGTTGTCGCACGGAAGGTCCAGTGTTCAAATCCTGGGTAAGCCACTCATGTCTGTTGTTTTTCTGTTGTCTGGTGTTCTACTTCTTTATTTCCTGCGAGTGCCTGATAACATACCTTTATATTTGGTTTATATTAATTTACTGTTTACAGGCCTCAGGTTTCCCTCCCTTATTGGTAATAAATGTTTGTACAATACCAAACCTACCCACTATCCTGTTCTCACTGTTCTAGTCTACTATCATTTACTGGACACAGTATTAAGGTCCTAAGGGTCTTGTTGGATTCGGCCTATACTGCTTGATAGAAATACAACAGAAGTGATTGCGTCATTAATAGGCTGAACTGCCCATGGAGGACTTCTGGTGTCGTGTATTGTGGTTCGCACTATTGACCTGCCATTGAAACATCATTTTTTGATGATGCGTAGATGGCAGAGCGGATAGTGTGATTCGCTTGCATGGCTAGGCGGGGTTGTCGCACGGAAGGTCCAGTGTTCAAATCCTGGGTAAGCCACTCATGTCTGTTGTTTTTCTGTTGTCTGGTGTTCTACTTCTTTATTTCCTGCGAGTGCCTGATAACATACCTTTATATTTGTTTCATATTAATTTACTGTTTACAGGCCTCAGGTTTCCCTCCCTTATTTGTAATAAATGTTGTACAATACCAAACCTACCCACTATCCTGTTCTCACTGTTCTAGTCTACTATCATTTACTGGACACAGTATTAAGGTCCTAAGGGTCTTGTTGGATTCGGCCTATACTGCTTGATAGAAATACAACAGAAGTGATTGCGTCATTAATAGGCTGAACTGCCCATGGAGGACTTCTGGTGTCGTGTATTGTGGTTCGCACTATTGACCTGCCATTGAAACATCATTTTTTGATGATGCGTAGATGGCAGAGCGGATAGTGTGATTCGCTTGCATGGCTAGGCGGGGTTGTCGCATGGAAGGTCCAGTGTTTAAATCCTGGGTAAGCCACTCATGTCTGTTGTTTTTCTGTTGTCTGGTGTTCTACTTCTTTATTTCCTGCGAGTGCCTGATAACATACCTTTATATTTGTTTCATATTAATTTACTGTTTACAGGCCTCAGGTTTCCCTCCCTTATTTGTAATAAATGTTTTGTACAATACCAAACCTACCCACTATCCTGTTCTCACTGTTCTAGTCTACTATCATTTACTGGACACAGTATTAAGGTCCTAAGGGTCTTGTTGGATTCGGCCTATACTGCTTGATAGAAATACAACAGAAGTGATTGCGTCATTAATAGGCTGAACTGCCCATGGAGGACTTCTGGTGTCGTGTATTGTGGTTCGCACTATTGACCTGCCATTGAAACATCATTTATGATGATGCGTAGATGGCAGAGCGGATAGTGTGATTCGCTTGCATGGCTAGGCGGGGTTGTCGCACGGAAGGTCCAGTGTTCAAATCCTGGGTAAGTGATAAGGTTGTTAATGTTGGATTTTTATTCCCGTTAATGATATCCACCAAAAGATAGATATAAGTGGATGGAAGCAGACATCATCATCATCATCAGTTGATAAGATCTCTATGGTATTGTTTGCTCCACTGTAGTGTATGGAATGTCAACTTGACCTACGCAGTGGTGTGTAGACATGGATTGAGTGTACAATGTGCGAATGATGATAAGGGTTCGTGTTGTTGACAAATGTTCTTTTCTCACACTCATGTATGACTGGAAGTCATCGACACCAACGACTGTGTACCTTTTTCTAAAGTTTAATTGGACGTACACACTCGACAGCACAGATAGTGACAAATCACAGGTTGGCATAATACATCATAGTACAGTGGATAACTGGTCTTGCAATGTTATGTTACATGGGCACTCATGTAGATTAATATTATAATGGACTGTCAGAAGCCAAGCCCTCAGCATCGCCCATACATATAAATCATCTGACTTCACTGACTGAGCACGTCAGCTTATAAACAACATTTCAGATGGCTTCTAAACCTAATCTCGTTTAGCGACGATTCTTCAACATAATGTTCAGCACATATTTTTTCATATAATAATATTGAACCGCTGATAAAGGGTTCTCATGTGTAGCAGTGATCTCTGGACTAAACAAGCGATAATACGGGCATCCCCTTTTCTCTTCTTGAAAGTCACTACATGTTTTGGTTCCAAGATGGCTTCACTCGTGAACTGTCACTCACGTTTGGATGCAGATAATGAATCTGTCCTAAAGTTAGTCATTCATAAAACATTGCATTGCTCTGTAGATTTGATCATGAACAATTGACTGCACTCTACAGAATATAGTGCTGCTAGGAATCGAAGTCGTTTTCATCGAGTCAAATATATTCTCTTAGACATTCAAATCGTAACTATCGAAAATGGTGGCTTCGATCGAGAGTTCATAAGAGTGTCTTTGATTACCTTGGTAGAGGAAATATGGAACTGCCATTCCTTGGCAATATGAATAAACACTGGGGTAAAGCATACACGATAGGTCTAGACGACTATCACTTTCCCCACAAATACTGAGATCACTTTTTCCCGGCGACAGGCCGACATAGGAAAACACACACACACAGTCCCTATCAGGACGAAGCCAAATCACCCCCCCACTCTAGCGACACATCCGCCGAATAGCCTTTGACCTCTCTAGAGACAACAGAACATATAGTTCGACTTAGATATGTAAAGATATACAGATATAAGACAGACTCGTCCTACTCAGACAAACAATACACATAAATTTAGGCCATAGATATTCTGAAGCAAGAACAATCTATTATTACCCAAACAACGAATAAATCGCAGTAAAATGGATTTATCCGCGGAGTTTGATCGAAGAGATGGCACAACTTTCAAGGGAAGTAACTCAATAATGACTTTCCCTTAAGCACAAAAAATTACCTATGTATAATATTGTAAGATATCAAAGACTGCACGTAACAGTCTTACCACACCTCCCGGGAAAAAAAAATGGAACATTTTTTTTTTTTTTTGAAATACATCTAGGAGCAACGTACAATAGGCTCACAACGCATGAATAATGCGCAGATGAAAAATATCAGGAATACCTATAACGCCTAATATGAGGCTAAGTCGACTTATGGAGCGACTGGTGAGAATGTGTCTCATAAACTGAGAGAAATTATTTCTCTACAAGTATATTTTTCCAGGAAGGTGTCATCAAAGTATAATACAATTCTGGCAATTACACAATGCCTAAAAAATTCATATCATCATTTCGCATTAGATATCTTAAATTTATGATTTATGAAGAAAAAAATCATCAAAGCACAGCGGTGAATAAACATCCATGAACCGCTATGTAGTGATACAATCATTATATTATTAAATTACAAATGTGTATCTATCATGATATAGAAAAGGAACTACTATAGAACTAGACATATCAAGAAGTCTAAGCCCTAATAGTTATGTGGAATCATGTGGGCATCTTGACAGAATGTCTGCCATCACATTATCTGATCCACGAATAGCTCGCACAGAGAAATGAAAAGGTTGAAGAGCAATTGCATATCGAGTAGACCTCGAGCTCTTCAAATTCTTACTCTGTATAGCAGTAAGAGCTTTTTGGTCGGTTTCTACTATGAAATGTGCGCCTAGAAGGAATCTCTGTAGTTTGAGGATCGACCAAACCATAGCTAATAGCTCACGGTCTAAAACCGAATAATTCCTTTCTGCCGCATTAAGTTTTTTCTGGAAATATACATTACAGGATGCAGAGTTCCAGAGTACTCTTGCATTAGTGCCGCTCCAATCCCAGTGGATGAAGCGTCACTACGAAGAACGAATGTCTTATCTTTAGTGGGTAGCACTAAAATAGGTGGTGTTGAAAACAATGTTTTAATCTTATCCAGAGAGCATTGGCATTCCTGAGACCAGTGGACCACATTAGGCGAACCTTTCTTTAGAAGTGTTGAGAGAGGTGCCATGATAGAGGATAGATTCTGAATGAATCTGCCATAAAATTGAATAAGACCTAACAGACTTCTCACCTGTTTTTTTAGTCTTAGGGATTGAGATGTTAAGTATCTTACTAGTATTATTGTCCTCTGTCTTTAGGAAACCATGACCAACTCGGTGGCCTAGGAAAGAAATTTCGCTAAAACCAATATAGGCTTTAGAGGGTTTCGCTGTCAGGTTGTGCTCACGCAAAGTAGACAGCAATTCATCTAACCCTGAATAGTGATCTTCCCAAGTATCGCTGAAAAGACAGATGTCGTCTAGATATGCAATGACATCTGACCGATAAGATAGGATTCGGCGCATCATGCGTACGAACGTAGCTGGTGCGTTCATAAGACCGAAAGGCATAAAATTCCATTGGAACAAACCTCTAGGTGTTGAAAAAGCCGTGAGAGGTTTGGCGCGTTCAGATAAAGGAACTTGCCAATATCCTTTAGACAAATCAAGTTTAGTGAAAAAATGAGATTTGGAGAGTCGAGTAAGTAGCTCTTCCAGTAAAGGCATAGGTTCGGCATCGAACTTCGTTACTTGATTCAATTTTCGATAGTCAACGCAAAGACGTATGTTATTGTCGTTTTTACGCACAATAACCATCGGCGAAGAATATGCAGAGGTGGATGGTTCGATTATTTTCAAATCTATCATCTCATCCAACTCTTTCTCGACCTTTGCTTGAAAATGTATAGGTATAGGATAAGGTCTAACCCTAATAGGAGTATGGTCAGTTAGACCAATGTCATGTTGAATGACATTCGTTTGTCCAGGGATGTCAGTGAGTACATCCTGAAATGTTTGCAACATAGTTGAAACTTGTCGCTGTTCTCCTAGAGACAAATCAGGAGAGACAGAAACGTTCTTCCATGATTCACTGGAATGAAGTGGGATCATTGGAAGAGGAAGATTTACATCTGAAAAACTTGTTTCCTCATCCTGTATCACGGACAGTGATGAGTAATGACCATGTTGTACTGGAGAATTGTCCGTTGCTTGGAAAATGGGTTGCAAATAATCCGGACGTTCATGGAATTCAGTAAGCATATTGATGTGGAAGGTTTTATGCTTCCCATCAATATCGACAATATAGTCGACATCGGAAATTTTCGATATTATATCGTACGGACCTTTCCAAGAAATAAGTAATCTGTTTTCCCTACAAGGTAGTAATACAAATGCTTTGTCACCAGGACAAAGTTGTCGTAAGCATCTCTTCTTATTGGCAAATTGCCTTGCCTTCTGTTTCGCAAATTCAGAAGAAGAAGTTGCTAATTTGCATGCTTCGATAATTTTTTGTCTCAACGCGATGACATATTCGTAGGATGACTTTGTGTCATCGTCAATATTGTCAGATGTTATGAAATCGTGAAGCAACGACATAGGGCCACGCGGACGCGCGCCAAAGACGAGTTCAAAGGGAGAAAATCCCGTATGTTCATTGGGTACCTCTCTGTAAGCGAAGAGGGCCGCAGGTAAAACTCTGTCCCAGTCTTGAGGATGATCCTCAGTTATCTTCCCCAGTAAGTTTTTAAGTGTTCTATTAAGGCGTTCGACCATACCATTAGACATTGGATGGTAGATACTACTTAAAGATCTATCTATCTGCAGAGTAGACATTACTTGAGACATGGTATCTGATATTAGTTGGGTGCCATGGTCTGACAATATCTCTCCGGGGAACCCCAGACGAGAAAATATAAGCCAAAGAGCATCTGCAATATCAGCAGTAGTAATGCTCTTCAGAGGAATAGCCTCTGGCCAACGTGTGCACATATCAACACACGTCAAGATAAACTGATGTCCTCTGGCAGACTTGATCTTAAATGGACCAATAATGTCTATGGCCATTTTTTGAAACGGCCGAATAGGAATGTCCGCCGCCTGAATGGGTGCAGCATGCCGTGGACCTTTGGATTTAACTTCCTGACATACTTTACAAGATCGACAATAAATACGTATGTCCTTGTTTACCAATGGCCAAAAGAAAGCCGCAAGGACTCTTGACTTAGTACGGGAAAAACCCATGTGTCCAGCACACTGAGAGTCGTGAGCGTGCTGCAAAATTTTAACTCTCAAATTCTTGGGAACCAGGATTTGAGAATGACTTGACGTAATGGAGTCTTGAACCATACGTACAAGTACGCCATTCTTCTTTGTAATCCACGATTTACGACTTGTGTCCTTATTCGGATCACCTTTAGTTGCAAGAATGAAGAATTTCTTCAGAGTGGGATCATCTTCTTGCTGTTTTATAAACGAGTCACGAGAAATTACCAAGGGATTATCTTGGTTATGCACTTCATTATCTTCAATAGATGAAGTTTGATGCACATTAAGAGCCTGAGCTCTAGTGACTACAGCGTTAGCAATCTGCATGTTTTGCCTTTCCCACGTGGAAATTTGTTGCGGAGTGCATTCCTTGAAATCCCATGAATTGCGACCCGTTGATGGAGGTCGGCGATCGGATTCCGGAAGCGGACAATGCGTTAGTACATTCACCTGTAAAGAAAGGAAGTAGCCAATCCTAATGATAGCAGTAGAGTATTTCTCTAATGTGCCGCCAAATGTTACACATTTGACTACTTGTCCAGTGGCACGGGAAGGATCTACGAGTGACTGCCTAACACCAATTGTGGTGCATCCAGAATCAAATAGCACAGAGCCTGGATTGTTATTCACTAAACCCTTATGTAAGACAATAGGGTAGAGAAACCTCGTTCCAGACTGTAATGGCGGGCGACTGGTGGGGATTGCCGGAAAGAAGCAGGAAGAGGATGGCCACAGGCTAATGTAGACACTGTGGTTGGGGGGCACTGAGATGCTCTCCCAAAATCAAAAGCGGCACATGCCATATTACTAGCATCATTATTATCTTTACTCTGTTTATAGGCTTCATGGGACTCTTGTTGTGCAGAGTTTGCCTGAAAATGTGGTTTATGTCTTTTGTTTTGAGATCTACCTCGGTTATTATCACCTCTGTAGTTATTGTTACCTCTATTGTAACCCCTATTTGGGTTTGAGTCATAGTTCCCTTGGTTACCATTATCATATTCATTATAATGAGTATCTCTGTAATTATGATCTTGTTGACTCCAAGACGGATAACCCTGATAGTTTCTATAATTACTTCCTCTACGGAAATTCCTATAATTATGACCACCCCTGTGCCGAGAGCTATCAGCTCGTCTCCAGTTCTTTGAAGAAGAACCCTGAAATGATTGGTTACCTTGGTTTTGATAACTATTATGGTTACCTTTTTTATCAAATCTGTTTTGAGGTCCCTGAAATCTGTGTGAATAATTGGGATTGTATGGTGTTGCTGAAGCAACTGGCATACTCTCCTTAATCTTAGTGTTGCCAAAAGTCACGTCGGGGTGTGCAGTGACATATTGGGAACAATATTCTTCCATTTCTTTTAGAGATTGGGGTTTACGCTCATGTATAAATTCAAGGAAAGGTTTGTTCACACATGACATAATCTTATCTCTGAGCAACAAATCCATAAGTCCTTCATACGTTTTTTCTGTTTTGGAAGCTCAATCCAACGATCAACTGTGAGACGTGCCTTTGCAGTGAATTCTGAGAATTCTACACCCGTCTCAGGTACCATCGTCTTAAATAAAAGGCGATAGCCTTCCTCACTTAGCTGATATTTTTTTATCAAAGCCGCCCTAATGACATCATAATTATCCTTATCTGCTTCTCCTACAAGGCATAATCTAGTCAAAGATTCACCTTTCAAGTTTTCTGATAATTGATTAGCGTATTGTGATTTATCCACATTATGTGTACGACAAGAACGTTCAAATCTATCCAGCCAGAATGTAATATCGTCACTGGACTGATTGAACGGTGGAACCTTAACCTTGTAAGTAGAAGGTTTACCATTACCACTAGATGCCTGATTAACATTACTCATACTTGTCAATCTCAATTTCTCCAACTCAAATTCATGTTCTCTTATTGCTTTTTTCTCTTCAGCATCTAATCTTTTTTGTTCAGCCTCCCTGTCTAATCTTTTTGTTCAGCTTCCCTGTCTAATCTTTTTTGTTCAGCTTCACTGTCTAATCTTTTTTGTTCAGCCGCAGCTTCTCTTTCTAATTTTTTTTGTTCAGCTTCAAATCTCCTTTCCTCCATCTGCATCTGCAATTTCTTTTGTTCAGCAGCAGCCTCAGCTTCTCTTTCTAATCTTTTCTCTTCCGCCATAGCTTTTCTTTCTTCTGCAGCTAATCTTTTCTCTTCTGCCATAGCTCTTCTCTCTTCTGCAGCTAATGCTTTGTCATATTGAGCAACTGCCCATTGTTCTAATTGTTGACCAGTTTTATCAAGGGCTTTCCCTTGTATAATGAAGTATTCTAATGTAGACATGGTGTCTAACAATAATACTAATTACCTGAAATAATAATAATACCCCAAGTTCTCAATGACTTGATTAATCAGTATACTATCCCAATATCTGTGGGTCACAAGCCTTTAATAAGGTCTTGTATAATAGTAATAATAATCAGGTACTGGTTTATACCATAATCCAAGTGCAGTGCACAGGCAATTGTGTCTTATGAAATATACCTATATAAAACATATGTCAACCAACAGAATACATAAAGTACAAATAGGACTGACAATACAAGAACGTTTGCAGAAATCAAAATAAATCAAATAGGGAAATCAATGAAAATAATCACTGAATCTGCAAAGAATAACAACACCAATGACGTCACAATATATATGAATACAAATTGTGAATAGAACTGAAAGATAGAAAAGAGTAGACCAACAAATTACAAACAACTCAAAACAAAACTAAAGAACAAAGAAATATTACAAAAATAACAATAATTACAGTCTTCACAGCTAACACAAAAGCAACAGTTGTCGCAGCAAATTTTCAATCAAGAAAATTGCACCTATAGAAAACGCCCACAACGGACCCTCTATGACGTGGGATATTCTGTTGTGAGGACGCCGCCCAACCTTAAACACAACCCGCTGACATAGAAACTAACATACTATACAAACAAATAACATGTAAACATAAATATATATAAATTATGTGTATGATAGTATGTGTTGCAAAATAGGCTCAGTTTTACAGTAATGGCAAAGTTATTTTTATGAACATAAACAAACTGCCACTTTATTCAATTAAACATTCTGGCCTTAAATATTAAAGTTCATATATGGAAAACAAGAAGATCCATCGATGAAAATAGGACTTCTTAGTACAAATACTGTCTTCCTGTTAACATTGACAAGAATTGATCCAACTGTTCTGTGAAACTCTGTAATGTCTAATGTAAAACTGTCAACAACGCTGGCCTACATACTGCATTCACTTGACAGGTCACGTGACGAAGTGTTGACAAAGAGCAAACCAATACTGCAAGTGTGTCGTATCAGCCACAGGAAACGGTCTGGTATCGGTAATCTGTTGACTTCTGAACTTCTGCGAGGTCAAACCCAGAAAGCTGGTCCACCAGTTGATAAGGTTGATATAATGTTGGATTTTTTATTCCCGTTAATGATATCCACCAAAAGATAGATATAAGTGGATGGAAGCAGACATCATCATCATCATCAGTTGATAAGATCTCTATGGTGTTGTTTGCTCCACTGTAGTGTATGGAATGTCAACTTGACCTACGCAGTGGTGTGTAGACATGGATTGAGTGTACAATGTGCGAATGATGATAAGGGTTCGTGTTGTTGACAAATGTTCTTTTCTCACACTCATGTATGACTGGAAGTCATCGACACCAACGACTGTGTACCTTTTCTAAAGTTTAATTGGACGTACACACACTCGACAGCACAGATAGTGACAAATCACAGGTTGGCATAATACATCATAGTACAGTGGATAAATGGTCTTGCAATGTTATGTTACATGGGCACTCATGTAGATTAATATTATAATGGACTGTCAGTAGCCAAGCCCTCAGCATCGCCCATACATATAAATCATCTGACTTCACTGACTGAGCACGTCAGCTTATAAACAATATTTCAGATGGCTTCTAAACCTAATCTCGTTTAGCGACGATTCTCCCACATAATGTTCAGCACATATTTTTTTCATATAATAATATTGAACCGCTAATAAAGGGTTCTCATGTGTAGCAGTGATCTCTGGACTAAACAAGCGATAATACGGGCATCCCCTTTCTCTTCTTGAAAGTCGCTACATGTTTTGGTTCCAAGATGGCTTCACTCGTGAACTGTCACTCACGTTTGGATGCAGATAATGAATCTATCCTAAAGTTAGTCATTCATAAAACATTGCATTGCTCTGTAGATTTGATCATGAACAATTGACTGCATTCTACAGAATATAGTGCTGCTAGGAATCGAAGTCGTTTTCATCGAGTCAAATATATTCTCTTAGACATTCAAATCGTAACTATCGAAAATGGTGGCTTCGATCGAGAGTTCATAAGAGTGTCTTTGATTACCTTGGTAGAGGAAATATGAAACTGCCATTCCTTGGCAATATGAATAAACACTGGGGTAAAGCATACACGATAGGTCTAGACGACTATCACTTTCCCCACAAATACTGAGATCACTTTTTTTTTTTTTTTCAGGCCGACACAGGAAACACAGTCCCTATCAGGAGGAAGCCAATTCACACCACACTCTAGCGACACATCCGCCGAATAGCCTTTGACCTCTCTAGAGACAACAGAACATATAGTTCGACTTAGATATGTAAAGATATACAGATATAAGACAGACTCGTCCTACTCAGACAAACAATACACATAAATTCAGGCCATAGATATTCTGAAGCAAGAACAATCTATTATTACCCAAACAACGAATAAATCGCAGTAAAATGGATTCATCCGCGGAGTTTGATCGAAGAGATGGCACAACTTTCAAGGGAAGTAACTCAATAATGACTTTCCCTTAAGGCCTGATAACATACCTTTATATTTGTTTCATATTAATTTACTGTTTACAGGCCTCAGGTTTCCCTCCCTTATTTGTAATAAATGTTTGTACAATACCAAACCTACCCACTATCCTGTTCTCACTGTTCTAGTCTACTATATCATTTACTGGACACAGTATTAAGGTCCTAAGGGTCTTGTTGGATTCGGCCTATACTGCTTGATAGAAATACAACAGAAGTGATTGATTGCGTCATTAATAGGCTGAACTGCCCATGGAGGACTTCTGGTGTCGTGTATTGTGGTTCGCACTATTGACCTGCCATTGAAACATCATTTTTTTTGATGATGCGTAGATGGCAGAGCGGATAGTGTGATTCGCTTGCATGGCTAGGCGGGGTTGTCGCACGGAAGGTCCAGTGTTCAAATCCTGGGTAAGCCACTCATGTCTGTTGTTTTTCTGTTGTCTGGTGTTCTACTTCTTTATTTCCTGCGAGTGCCTGATAACATACCATTGTATTTGTTTCATATTAATTTACTGTTTACAGGCCTCAGGTTTCCCTCCCTTATTTGTAATAAATGTTTATACAATACCAAACCTACCCACTATCCTGTTCTCACTGTTCTAGTCTACTATCATTTACTGGACACAGTATTAAGGTCCTAAGGGTCTTGTTGGATTCGGCCTATACTGCTTGATAGAAATACAACAGAAGTGATTGCGTCATTAATAGGCTGAACTGCCCATGGAGGACTTCTGGTGTCGTGTATTGTGGTTCGCACTATTGACCTGCCATTGAAACATCATTTTTTTTTTGATGATGCGTAGATGGCAGAGCGGATAGTGTGATTCGCTTGCATGGCTAGGCGGGGTTGTCGCACGGAAGGTCCAGTGTTCAAATCCTGGGTAAGCCACTCATGTCTTTTGTTTTTTCTGTTGTCTGGTGTTCTACTTCTTTATTTCCTGCGAGTGCCTGATAACATACCTTTATATTTGTTTCATATTAATTTACTGTTTACAGGCCTCAGGTTTCCCTCCCTTATTTGTAATAAATGCTAGTTTGCAGGCGGAGCGTTAACAGGCGTTCTGATCCATTCTCGCCTGGTTCAACCATGTTAGTTAGCGATTTTTTGACCGCAAAACCTACTCCGTGTTCTCTAGCTTTATCAAGATCTTTCCCTTGCCAATAAAATGTGTAGTCCTTCTCGCTCACCGTTCCAGAGCCCGCCAGGCGCGTTTCCTGAAGTGCAGCTATATCCACCTGAAGTCGTTTAAGCTCATCATTAATTTTGGCTGTCTTCCTTACATCGTTTACATCCTGTAGGTTTTCGGATAGTCCAGTCAACATAGTCCGGACGTTCCAGCATCCCAATCTGAGAGTTTGCTTATTTCTATTTTTTCGATAATTGCTTGGTGCAAAATTTTCTGTCCACAGTTCGGGTTTGACCCTAATCCCCATGCACCCAATGGGGAAAGCAGACAGTGGCGGGACAACACCTTATTGACTGGGGGCTGCCCAGCTTGAAGCGGGCGGTAGCTGTCCAGTGAGATCCTAGAACCTCTCCCACTGTCGGAAGTAGCCCCTGGCGCCATGCCCTACGCCAGTTGGGCAAATGCTTATATAACCGGTAACTGCTACTTCCCGTGTTTTGCCGACACCTTTAGGGTGAAGCTGGAGTGTCCTCTCCAGGGCGCGAGCTTGGGCACAGTTATATGGAGATCAAGCTGTTGCCCATGCAGCATGTTCCCCCTCTCCACACAGCCGGTAGATCCAAAGGAACGGCAGTAGCCGATACAGTATGGTACCAGCCATGTCGCAGGAGCTGCCAGAATAATGTAGAATCGACATTAGACTGCCTTAGGGACTCCGACTCCGGATTTATCCTCAGGGTTTACTCCCGAAGCCAATTCCATAAATGGATATTCCCGCAAGGCAGCGGTGGTTTGAATTCAGAGTTCCTTCTCTTAGATAAGCTACTGTGGTGAATTAGTTGTTATTATTGGTTACAATATTATATTAATGGTATCTGGTGTGAGGTCAGCTATGCAAGTCCCTGAGGTTATTTAAATACAAATAAGTTTACAGGGTACTTGTCTGCTTCCACCACGATTTCACCCGATTATATATCTTCCCCTACTGAAGTGTATTGGTGTGTGTAGGTTGTCTAGCAAGTGTCTAGGGTATATGCAATGTGATTAAGTATATGAACAGGACAACAACTACACCTATTACTAATAAACAATGATTAACCAAGTCACTGGGTAAAGTTTGGAATGTAACTTATTTTTTTATAATTTATTTTCCTGTATCTAGTTATTCTTCTGACACAGGAATAATCAACTCAACATGATAATGAAATTATTTACAACCAATTATTTTACAACTGTCCTTGAGTCGGTGTTATCTCACAATTACTTATATGTTTCAAGCTGGGAAAATGTCAAGTATCTCTTGCTCCTAGAAAAGGGTACAAGTTTATTGAACGTTTTTGTTCCTCACTGTCTGATACTCTATCTTTTGTGAAAACTGAGAGAGTGGAGTGTTTGTGATATCAATTTCCCAGACAAGTCTTATCTGAGGTCTCTGGAACCAGGCTGGTTGAAGTATGTATAAAACGCCAGCCTCCACTGCCAAGACACGATTCTGCTTCTATAGGTAAATCACTGTGTAGGCACTCAGTAGTTAGGCCTCACTGCAGAACTTAGGGACAGGTGTTAGATCACCTGAGCTCACTCGTAGATGAAACTCTGGAACAATACAAATATGTCCCACTCAGCATCTAATAATCTCTCTCTTTCCCTACCCTAACATGTTCAATATCATCAGACATCAGTATGGTAACTAAACAATTAGTTAACGTTCTCAATTTGGTTGGTACCCCCTTCTGGATAAATGACTTTCAAACCACCGTTTGACATTTTCCTTGATAAAGGAAACATTTTACATTAATACTATCAAGTCATATACAATCACGGTGACTTGCTGAAGAAGACAGCCAGTGATCTTCCTGGTCTTATGTCATAACACAACATTTTTTTAAATCATATTTAATGTTCTTTTCTCCCCATATGGCAGAGAGCCTGCCTGGCTTTTCTACACCAGGTTAATACTGTTTCCTACCAACGCTGTGAAACAACACAGAGTTTTGATGTTAGCTTCCCTCCAGATAAATGTTTCCCCTTTTAGGTTCATACAGAGTCGATAATGCATACATGATACAAATGACAATATAAATGTTAATAAAAAGGTTTTCATATTTACCGCAATCAAAGAAATTTTATACACCAAGTTGTTGAATAGGCCGATATATGGTAACAAATCCAGATAGCTGCTATGCAGAATTAGCAACCAAGACAGTACTCTTGCCTTGTCTATAACAACAACGTCTTTAGTGTAAGAAATTTTTCATCTAGTGGCCCCCTATACTCAATACTAATTGGTTTTATACAACCGTTAGTCTATTACACTACAGCCAATCAGAGACTGTTTAGTGAATAGCGTTCCTTTTCAAATAAAACTGACCTCAAATATTCAAATTAAGGACTCCTTCCCCTTTTACCCCACCTATGGGCGAAACTGAGATCTGTCTATCTGACTTCTGTCCAACTTCTTTTTTTCTTAATAGTTTTAAATACTCATACATACTTATTAATCCTGCTGTTATCTATTACACAGTCAGTACATATTTATTCTTTTAAGTCTTTCTAATGCCTAGTATCGTGTTGTCTCCTACAATGCTTCAATTTTAAATTGGTAAACACGAACCGTGACACTCCTTATCGGACGTTAACCTTAATTTTTCCTTTTATTTTCAAACTACCTTATGCATGCAGACCTAACGGCGCCACCAGAACGCGTGTCGAGAAAAAGGGGGTCTTTCAAACGCCAGTCATGGTATCGCATTTCTGGCACAAGAAAATATTTAAATCTCAAAGCCAACGCTAGCAAAGTGTATAATGTTAAACCGCGGCAAATCGTTTAGGCCTTACTTCGGTATACAAATTTTAGCGTGCGGCTGGCATATGGGAGGAAGCCAGTCAGACACACACGGGCTGGGTCTATATATATGCATTTGGGAGTACAATTCTATGGAATTTAGCGTTTGTTCTCACAGATTTTACTACAGCTACCAACCAAGGATCACGAGCCCTATCTGCCCGAAGCTGCTGGTTTTAAGGCGCCAGTAGCTCGCCTTTGCCCCTTCTCCCGTCAGTGGAAACAGTTCCGCCGGGCTCAAATTGAGCCACACGTGAAGGCCGGGAGCTGGACTTGGTTGTCAGAGGCTGTTTGAGGCGCGTGCCATAGAAGTATTATATATATATATATAAATATATGGATGTCAGTTATAAAATTTGAATTGACGACAAATGTGGTTTACAAAATGTTGTCAGAGAAACCGGTTACGTGACACAATCAAGATATTATCACCTGTCTGCTCCCCAGGTACCAAAGGTTATCAAGAAACGTTGACCAAGTCTTCCTGTCACGTAACATCAGCTAAACATTTCTCCTTGTCTTCTTCATGTCTTCAGTTCTCTTCCTCGTGTGTTCCTTGATCTTCTTCTACCTGTCTTACCTAGGCACTCTAGAACACGTACTGCCAGGTAATGCTATCAACAGGTGTGGTGTCCTGAATATGTGCCCTATCCATCTCAAACATCTTCTTACGATCTCTCGCTCCAGTGACACGTGGTAGTTCTTGTCATCAGTTCCATATCTGTGACCTTGACATACCAGTTTAATCCGTGTATTCTACGAAAGCTCACTTTGGAAAGTCTAACGTTTTTTATTGTTTTTTATTTTTATTTATTGTTCTCCATGTTTCATAGCAATACAATAAGACTGACTTGACATTTGAGTTGAAAATTCTTATTTTTGTGTTGGATTTTTTTGTGATCTCGATACGTTTCTCAGTGTAATGAAAGCTTCTCCTGCTATTTTATTTTCTTATTCTGAATTCATTGTCTGTACCTTCATCCTTGTCTAAATTGTCACCACGATATGTGTGTTATTCTACAGCATCTTGAAGTGATGTCGCTGTACATCCATCCTTGTCTACATTGTTGCCACGATATGTGTGTGATTATACAGCATCTTGTAGTGATGTCACTCTACCTCCATCCTTGTCTAAATTGTTGCCACGATATGTGTGTTATTCTACAGCATCTTGTAGTGATGTAACTCTATCTCCATTCTTGTCTAAATTGTTACCACGATATGTGTGTTATTCTACAGTATCTTGTAGTGATGTCACTCTACCTCCATCCTTGTCTAAATTGTTGCCAAGATATGTGTGTTATTCTACAGCATCTTGTAGTGATGTCACTGTACATCCATCCTTGTCTAAATTGTTGCCAAGATATGTGTGTCATTCTACATCAATCTGTAGTGATGTCACTGTACCTCCATCCTTGTCTAAATTGTTGCCAAGATATGCGTGTCATTCTACATCAATCTGTAGTGATGTCACTTTACGTTCAAAATTGTCATCACTTCCTACATTTATAGTCATGATCATTGTCTTTTCTTGCTGTGTTCTATACGTAGAATTGTTATTTTGTCGTGCATCTTATTACGGTTATGGAACAAACGAGCCAGATCGTCCGTAAATTCTAGATCATCAAGTTATTCAGTCACTGTTCACTGAATTACATTTATGTTGGCTGAGATCGATGTTTACGTAACCCAGTATATAGGCAATAGAAAGAGAAACGTGACAGAAGCATCTCTGTACCACTCTGTACTATTGCAAATGGTTCTGTAACCCTTCCTCCATGAAGGACTTTACATGTCATGTCTTCGTGTGGTATCTTTATTCAATTTATGTTCTAAGAAAGACAACTTTACTGCAGCTCCTTCGCTTAATAACCCAAACAAAATACTCATTGTTGTTATGGTGACCTTCGGTGTGGAGTGTGTTCACCTATATTGTTGTTAGTTTTGTCAGGGCGTGAATTTCTTTGCGTCACGCAGTATGGTATAAACTGTAAACCATGCCAGAGGGAGATGTCTACAATAACATGGTGAGATATACCAGCCAGTTATAGTATTATTTTGAGTGTATGTGGGTGGATAGATTTAAAGGGAAATAAATGGAGATCAAGAGAAATCGGATCCAACACGAAAATAAGAATCTTCAACTCAAATGTGAAGTCAGTCCTATTATATGGCTCTGAGAATTGGAGAACAACAAAGACAACAACCAAAAAGCTACAGACTTTCATAAATGGGTGCTTGCGTAGAATAGAGGGATTAAAATGGTATGATAAGGTTACCAACGTGGAACTGATGACAAGAACTAGATAAGTGCCAGTGGAACAAGAGATGAGAAGAAGACGATGGTGATGGATAGGACATACGCTGAGGAAACCTGTTGATAGCATTACAAGACAGTCCTTGTTCTGGAACCCCCAGTGCAAGAGAAGCAGAGGTAGACCAAGAAGCACATGGAGAAGAGAGCTGGAAACAGAGGTGAAAATGATAAGGAGAACGTGGAAAGAACTTGAGATGATGGCACGTGACAGGAGGACTTGGCATGTGTTTGTTGAAGGCCTATGCTTCTTTGGGAGTGGAGGGTTATGAATGAATGAATGTGGGTGGATGTCTGGTATTGTCTTAGGAAACGACAACAATTCTACAAGTGGCGATTTTCAAGAACACCAAAGCAGTACACGGAGATAGGATATACATAGATTTCGTGATAACAGAGTTCAGGTAACACTTACTTGTGAGGTAAGGTTGTGAATAGTATCATTTCCAATCCAGAAATCTATATCAGGAGTTCCAAACCCATTCTTGTAATCATTCGAGCCTCTATTAAAATCCACTTCACCCGTTGTACGTCTCTGGCAGATAAAGAGAGGACACTATTAATAAATTAGACATGGCGAGGGGGGAGAGAAGAATCAGTAGATGGATAGATGCATGTAGTCACAACAATATATTATGCGCTGGCACGCAGAAAACAAATAGACAGATGTACTCGTAGAGAGAGGGGGACAGAAATAAATTAAAAACAGACAGGCGAAAAAACGAAATGCATTTACAGATAGATAAATAGATTGAGGGAACGAGCGAAGAAACGAACTTTATTTTCGAAGGGTAAAGAATTGGGCTCTCAGGCCCGTCTAACATTCTACCCTTACACTCTCATTTACCTTTATTACTAAATCCTTTCATTCCCACATGTTACTTAAAGCATTACTATGAAGGCATGCAACATTATAAAGGTAATATAACCAGCGTACGTTTACAGTATGCAGTCATAATCAAAATTAGTATTTTTCTTTCAACAATCAAGAAAGTTAAAAAAAGCAACAACAAAAATATGATAATAACAAAAAAATAACATGAAATACAAGTTAAAAAAAAATATTTAATTAATAAAGTAAGAAAATAAAAACTGATTAAAAAAAATAAAATAAAAACAACAACACACAACAATAACAAAATATACGACAGTAAATCATGAATTCGAACATAATCAGATTAGGTGGCATGGTATCAGAACTAATGGAGTATTTGACAGTCTGCTACTGAATGGGGTGAGACTTGGTGTTATTTCTTTGCCCTCCTTAACCCAAGAGCAGAATCAGTAGGAGAGATAGATGGAAATAACTTTATTTAAAAGGGTAAAGAATTGGGGACCCAGGTCTGTCCGACCATCCAGCCCTTTATCTTTCATTCTATATCCCGACACTCACGCATGTGTTCATCAGCAATTAATCTGCATTTTTGAATGTGTCATTAAACATCAATACACACATTACATAAACACAGACATTTAGAGAGAAGGGGAGACAGACAGACAGATAGATAGACAGATAGATAGATAGATAGATAGATAGATAGATAGATAGATAGATAGATAGATAGATAGATAGATAGATAGATAGATAGATAGATAGATAGATAGATAGATAGATAGATAGATAGATAGATAAATGGATAGATAGATTGATAGATAGATAGATAGATAGATAGATAGATAGATAGATAGATAGATAGATAGATAGATAGATAGATAGATAGATAGATAGATAGATAGATAGATAGATAGATAGATAGATAGATAGATAGATAGATAGATAGATAGATAGATAGATAGATAGATAGATAGATAGATAGATAGATAGTTAGATAGATTGATAATTAGACAGACAGACAGACGGACGGACGGACGGACGGACGGACGGACGGACGGACGGACGGACGGACGGACGGACGGACGGACGGACGGACGGACGGACGGACGGACAGACAGACAGACAGACAGACAGACAGACAGACAGACAGACAGACAGACAGACAGACAGACAGACAGACAGACAGATAGATAGATAGATAGATAGATAGATAGATAGATAGATAGATAGATAGATAGATAGATAGATAGATAGATAGATAGATAGATACTCACCTGTATAACTATCCAGCCCCCACCATCAGTTTCTGTATCACACAGAGCCTCGACATTTCCCCACAACAAGAATTTCTCCCTGGGTTGTGAGCTTGGTATTCTTCTCACACGTGATTTCTGTTCAGCCATTTCTAGAAAAATAAAGTTTCGAGCACATATTTAAAAAAAAAAATATTTTCACCTGCAAGTAATTGGGTGACGTATACGCGAGTGAGACATGGTCGCTTGTTGTTCCCTTGTCTATTTAATATCTACTCAGATATGCGAATGATAAAGTGTAATCTGAAAGTGAACAGAAGTTGGAAGAGCTAGTGATACAAGTAAACAGCATAAGTCATAAACATGGATTGGACATTAACCCTGAGAGAACGAATACTATGATTATTATCAAAACAGACGATAAACCAACATTAAAAATAAGCATAAATGGAAAAATGCTGGAACAAGTCAAGAGCTTCTCATATCTGAATCATATAATAACTGAAGATGGCAGATGCAAATCAGAAATCAAGAAGAGAATAGGAATGGCCAAAGCTATATTCAACAAAATGCGAAAGATACTAACGTGTAAACAACTAACTCACAAATTAAAACTGAGAATAAACAAATACTATATTTATTGTTCATTACTGCATGGTGTAGAAACAAGGACAATAAATAATCATTTAGAAGAAAGAATTAACGCCCTTAAGATATAGATTTATAGAATAATAAGGTAGGTCTCGTGGACAGATAAGAAAACAAACTAAGAGCTGTTAGAAAATCTAAACACGAAAAGAGAATTTAAAAATTTGCTAAAATATATTGACCATGTAAAATAGAAATAACACCTTACCAGAGACCATAATAGAAGGTTAAGTTAAAAGCAAACGTGCAAGACGAAGACAGCGCTATAAGTGCGAAGGTAACATTCAAAGATTTGGACAGGACAGAGTATATCAGAGTGTACTATAACGACAAGAGACTGTAGACGTTGGAGATCCATTACAGCCGACCTTCGATCTGAAGAAGGCACATGATGATGATATGTGTATCACAACAACTGCCACCAAATTTTAATTACCAGTTCGTAAATTTAAAAAAAAAAGTGTTATCTGCAGAACTGGAAGTTTACAAACTGAAATTATAATATAAGAACTAAGGACATTTGCCAATATAAAAAATATTGCCACTAGCAGTTGTTGTATCAACTAGTTATGGAAGAATAAAAACAACGACCAAATTGTGAATGTTCTGTCTTATGTTGAATTGTTGTCAAATATTGTCCAACTGTTTTATATTTCACTACTTGTGTTTAAATCGTGCCAGACATTTGTGAGGAAAATAATGACTCATACCTGAAATTCAAATGCAATGACAGTTTCACGGCATGTACATTAATATGTATAATATTATTATTATAACTGTCAGCAATAAATTGGTTATGTTGTGTATTAAGAGTGGCATGTATGAACAGCAAGAACGGTGGATAGAAACAAAATGCAAGGAAATAGAAGACTTGGAAGCAAAGCACAGGACAAGAGATATGCATGAAGAAATAAAGAAATTATCAAATCGGTCACGGTTTGCACAAGGAGGAAGCTGTATCAAGAACAAAAATGGTGTAATATTACTTGATGAGAAAGACATATCAAACAGATGGGCAGAATACGTAAAAGAACTATTCGAGGACAAAAGAGGTAAAAAACCATCACCAGATTCTAATGAAGGCCCAAACATTCTCAGATCAGAAGTAGAGAATGCCATTCATATGATACAAAAAGGAAAATCAGCAGGCATGGATAACATAAAAATTGAAATGATAGAAGCTCTGGAGAGCTTTGGTATAGATACAATCACAGAAATATGCAACGATGTATACAATACAGGATATATACCACACGACATGAAGACATCAGTTTTTATAACATTGCCCAAAAAACCAAATGCAACAGAATGTTCAGACTTCAGAACAATCAGCCTGATGAGTCATGCAATTAAGATACTGCTCAAAATCATACAGGAAAGAATAAAAAGTAAAGTAGACAGCGAAATCTGGGAAGAGCAGTTTGGTTTTAGACGGAACAGTGGAACAAGAGGGGCAATATTTTGCCTAAGAATATTAGCAGAAAAATATACAGCGGTCCAAAAAAGTATGTATATGTGCTTCATTGACTATAAGAAGGCTTTTGACAGAGTCCATCATGAGAAAATAATTGAATGCCTCGAAGACATAGGTATTGATGGAAAAGATATAAGAATACTCAGTAACCTTTATTGGGAGCAAACTGCCACAGTAAGATCTGGAAGGAATTATTCACCATACATAGACATAAAAAGAGGTGTCAGACAAGGTTGTGTGCTATCCCCCTGCCTATTTAATTTATACACCGAAAAAAATTTTCAAACAGATACAGGAAATACCAGGACTGAACATCAGTGGAAGGTCAATAAACAACCTTAGATATGCAGATGATACCGTGTTGTTAGCTGAAAGCGAACAGGAGTTACAAGAACTAGTGAAGCAAGTGAACAGTATAAGTCAGGAATATGGACTCGACATTAATATTGAGAAAACAAAAACTATGATAATTAGCAAAACAGACGATAAACCCACATTAAAGATAAGCGTAAATGGGGAAATCCTGGAACAAGTCAAGAGCTACGTATATCTCGGTCATATAATAACAGAAGATGGCAGATGTGAAACAGAAATCAAGAAGAGGATAGGAATGGCCAAAGCTACATTCAACAACATGAAACATATACTGACATCCAAACAGTTATCTCACAAATTAAAACTGAGAATCATAAAGTGTTATATATATTCTGCATTTCTGTATGGTGCAGAAACATGGACGATGAATAAGCAGTTGGAAGAAAGAATTGAGGCTCTTGAAATGTGGATATATAGAAGAATGGGGCGTATATCATGGAAAGAGATGAAAACAAATAAGGAGGTCCTAGAAAATCTAGGTATGAAAAGAGAACTAATGAGGGAGGTCAAAGTTCGACAGCTAAAATACTTTGGCCACATAAAAAGGCATAACACCTTGCAGAAGACCATAACAGAAGGGAGAGTTGAAGGCAAACGTGCAAGGGGAAGACAGCGCTATAAGTGGGAAGACAACATCAAGAGATGGACAGGAAAGAGTCTATCAGAGTGCACCACCAAGACAAGAGACAGAAGACGTTGGAGATCCATTACAGCCAACCTTCGTTGTGGAGATGGCAACTGATGATGATGATGTATGAACAGCAACAAGATCAGTATTTTTTTGTAATCAGGAGATCTATAAATAGGAAAGTAAACAATAAAATGGTAATACTGTAAGAAGTAAACACAAATGAAAAAAATGGATGTTGTTCCGGGGACAAAAATAATGAAAAATGAAACGAGCACGCTTTACAAATCCATCAACGAGGTTAATGTATGTGGAAATCTGGATATAGTAAAAGCTGAGACCTGGCTTGACTTTAGAGAGATGAAAGGCCCGCAACAAGTTTAATGAAGAATAAGACATTATCGTTCACATCATATTGTGGCTGCGTTTATGGATGACAACGGTAGATCGGATACTGAGAGCCGGAAAAGAGAAAACATAACTACATACATTAAGTACTTTCGAGAATTTTCTTTCATATTACGACCACATAAACACGTCCTAAAGCAGAAATAGGTCACTGGCAATGTCTAAAAGGTGCGTGCCTTAATAAACGGAAACATATGAAAACAAAACTCGGCACATGTTAAATAACCGATGTATTGTGATGCAGGAGCCACAGTTAAGATGGTAACAAGGGGCACAGCTGCGTTAAACTTAATAAATTACGAGATGTCATATGAGTTATCCCAATAGAGTCATAGGGTGAAGGAGCGTTGCAGTTTAAGCAAGCAGTTAGAAAATGGATATAACGAAGGTCACGAGAAGACCTGATTATAAGGAGGTGAACGTGACTGCTCGTTCTGTCTTTTCATGCAGCTGCGTGACGTGTTCAAATAATTCAACATGATTTAATCCAAGAGGTCGTGTGGTAAAAAGATAACTTGCAACGTTAACCGAGCAATATTGACGGTTATTAGTGACAAGAACGAAGAGAATGCACAATGTCGATCTGAAAATTAAATCACAAGGCTAAAATGAGCATAATAGTCAAAGTATTTATCGAGAAGCGATAATTAAACAGATAAAGAAATATAGAACAACATTCATGATTGATGTTATCCCAACTAACATAATTGAGGTAACCTTTATTGGGAGCAAACTGCCACAGTAAGATCGGGAAGGAATTATTCACCATACATAGACATAAAAAGAGGTGTCAGACAAGGTTGTGTGCTGTCCCCCTGCCTATTTAATTTATACACCGAAAAAATTTTCAAACAGATACAGGAAATACCAGGACTGAACATCAGTGGAAGATCAATAAACAACCTTAGATTTGCAGATGATACCGTGTTGTTAGCTGAAAGCGAACAGGAGTTACAAGAACTAGTGAAGCAAGTGAACAGTATAAGTCATGAATATGGACTCGACATTAATATTGAGAAAACTAAAACTATGATAATTAGCAAAACAGATGATAAACCCACATTAAAGATAAGCGTAAATGGGAAAATCCTGGAACAAGTCAAGAGCTACGTATATCTTGGTCATATAATAACAGAAGATGGCAGATGTGAAACAGAAATCAAGAAGAGAATAGGAATGGCCAAAGCTACATTCAACAACATGAAACATATACTGACATCCAAACAGTTATCTCATAAATTAAAACTGAGAATCATAAAGTGTTATATATATTCTGCATTTCTGTATGGTGCAGAAACATGGACGATGAATAAGCATTTGGAAGAAAGAATTGAGGCTCTTGAAATGTGGATATATAGAAGAATGGGGCGTATCTCATGGAAAGAGATGAAAACAAATAAGGAGGTCCTAGAAAATCTAGGTATGAAAAGAGAACTAATGAGAGAGGTCAAAGTTCGGCAGCTAAAATACTTTGGCCACATAAAAAGGCATAACACCTTGCAGAAGACCATAACAGAAGGGAGAGTTGAAGGTAAACGTGCAAGGGGAAGACAGCGCTATAAGTGGGAAGATAACATCAAGAGATGGACGGGAAAGAGTCTATCAGAGTGTACCACCAAGACAAGAGACAGAAGACGTTGGAGATCCATTACAGCCAACCTCCGTTGTGGAGATGGCAACTGATGATGATGTTACGTCGGTCGGTCACACTCAAGATAGTAACTCGCGCCAGAAAAAAAGTGCGCAACGCACGGTGTGCAACTTGCGCGGCGTGGATATTATATATAACAAATACTTTGGTTTTATTGTTTGTATTCTTTCACGTACAGGAACATTGGCTCATAAATACCATCGCAACAAGGAAGCTGAAATTTTTCGGTCATATAAAAAGACATAATAGTCTGGAAACAACAGTGATGGAAGGCATGGTCCCTGGAAAAAGGGGAAGGGGTCGACCTAGATGACGGTGGACCCAGGACATCACAGAGAGTCTGAACTTGTCTTTGGCTGATGCAGGTCGACTTGCCCAGAATTGTGATGCGTTCAGAGCAGCTGTAATGGAGACAACGTTCTGGAAAGAATACGTCACATGATGATGATTCTTTCACGAAATTAGTAGCGCTCGACAAAGAAAAAGTGCGTACAAATTGGTGTGCATGAGCCCTCACCCGATGTACAAATCATGAAAACTTGAAAGTTTTTGTTAAAACCACTTATTATCAGGGAACACTCTTTGATAACAATCCACGCACTTTCACACGAAATGTTGTCATCAAAGAACTTTTAAATTGAATCTAAAATAACATAATTCTCGCCGTGTGAACGTTGGTCACAGCTGAGGAATGCAGCCGTGTTGAAACATTGTATTGTTTCCATTATATATACTCTCCCGAAAATAATTACAATCAACAACAAAAAAGCGTTCAAATGACGGTGTTCATGAACAGTTTGATTACACTGTATAATGGAAAGAAACCAAAAACACTCTAAGAATGTACTTCTATCTGCTCATCCGGGAACGGAAACAGCACACTATAATTTAAAACCCGTCAAGTTTGAAGGTTATTGCAAGTTTGGATAATAATTGGAAAATTTTCAAAACTTTGTTAGGCGAATGTCATGAGTTGGCGAACGCCATATTGAGATACGCGAATGTCATAAACCACGAAGTTAGAATAAATCATGGAGAAAGATTAAGAATACATAGATTTTCGTAGTCTTGAATAAACAATCATCCCTATTAGTTTACCAGTCTTAGATACCCAAGCAGACAGTTTAAAAATAGTCAGGAGACAGTTTAAGACAGTTAATACATTGTTGGAGAAACCATCATTCCTGGTAGTTTTCCAGTGTTAGATGCCCAAGCAGACAGTTTTGAAAACCTTGGGCATTGTCAACCCTTGTGTTGGAGAGAAAAACAGGATGATGTTCCCTATGATACATGTTAAACACTTCCTGTATATGTCGTCGCTCAAATAAAACGTAAAAATTCATTGTGATGAAAAGACTCACTTACTACCTATTTAAGAGAGGGAGAGACTGGTCACAGATGAGAGACTGTAGAAGAAAAATTGTTCACATGTAACAATACAAAATGTTATATATATATATATATATATATATATATATATATATATATATATATATATATATATATATATATATATATATATATATATATATATATATATTTTTTTTTTTTTTTTTTAACCATCGGCACTTGGGCTTTCAGCCCTTCGGCCCAATGACTTGTCATTGCGAGGCTGGGGAACCTGAGGACTTTCCTTCCAACCCGGTCAGGAGCCTCGCTCCTTCCCATCCACAGAGGGTTTATCACAGGAGCCGTTCAGGTTATTCAGTCAAATTTCCGGCCGTAAACATTTCTTCAAACGCTGACGCCCGGGTTTGAACCATGAACACCTGGTCGCCAGTACAACGCCGAAGCCATTACACCAGCGCGGCTCCCTATATATATATATATATATATATATATATATATATTTATATATTTATATATTTATATATTTATATTTATATATTTATATATTTATATTTATATATATATTTATATTTATATATATTTATATATATATTTATATTTAATATATATTATATATATATTATATATATTATATTAATATATATATATATATTATATATTATATATATATTATATATTATATATATATATATATATATATATATATATATATATATATATATATATATATTTATATATTTATATTTATATATTTATATATATTTATATATATTTATATATTTATATATTTATATATATATATATATATATATATATATATATATATATATATATATATATATATATATATATATATATAAAAATATAAATATATATATATTTATATATATATATATATATATATATATATATATATATATATATATATATATATATATATATATATATATATATATATATATATATATATATATAAATATATAAATATATAAATATGAAACTTGGGTCCACGAGCCAGCCAGAATGGCTTACGTGACTACACAGTCACACAGGTAAGACGTACTTCAATAAACGTTAGCGTAAAAAAAAACCAAACAACATCATGAAATCAGAAAAAAATCTCACCTGCGACTTAACAAACGTCTCGATCCTGGTAAGCTGGTTTACCATATTATCCAAAGTTTTCTGTAACGCCACATTTTGATCTGTCAACAGAGCTAGCCTTTCAGCCTGGATTGTATGTTCATGTCATGTCACAACACCAGAAGTAGCAAGATCATCTACAACATATTACTGTCTTTGATCACTGAACCAAAATGATAACAGTATACCGATGTCAGGCTCACAGATCCAAGGTTTTGTGAACATCTACAATATAGGTGTGTGGTCAGTCAAAGAACTAAGGTTTCAAGAGCATCAGCACCGTATTCTTGTCTCTGATTAAAAGATAAAAGCTTTAAAAATGTCACAACATATTCCTGTTTCTGATCTCAGATTCAACGTTTTAATAACATCAACAACATCAAATGGTGTCAAAGCATGTCAACAACAAACAGTAGTGTCAAGTTATGTCAACAATGCACAGCAGTGTCAAGTCATGTCAACAACATACAACAATGTTATGTCATGTCAACAGCATACATCAGTGTAAAGTCATGTCAACAAGGCACATCAGTGTCAAGTCCTGCCAACAACATACAGCAATGTCATGTCATCAGCATACAGCAGTGTCAAGTCATGTCAACAACGTACAGCAGTGTCAAGTCATGTCAACAACATAAAGCAGTGTCAAGTCATGTCAACAGCATACATCAGTGTCAAGTCATGTCAACAACGTAAGCTGTGTCAAGTCATGTCAACAACATACAACAGCGTCGTGTAATGTCAACAACGTAAAGCAGTGTCAAGTCATGTCAACAACATACATTAATGTCAAGTCATGTTAGTAACATACAACGGTGTCATGTCATGTCAACAAGAAACAGCAGTGTCAAGTCATGTCAACAACATACAACGGTATCATGTCATTCAATAGCATACAGCAGTGTCATGTTATTTCAACAACATACAATAGTGTCATGTCATGTCAACACCATACAACGGTGTCATGTCATATCAACAACATAAAGCAGTGTGATGTCTTAAAAGTGGCCGTTTTTCATTAATTTACACTGTATCTCATTTAAAAGATAAATGGTGTGGAGACAACTTGTTATGCTGATTACATACAAATTTATTTCTTCACCATTCACCAACATACGTTGTTCATTTTAATTGGTTACACTTGTCATTTTACAAATTATTTACTCATTTTATTTTCTAACTTGAAACAAAGATAAATCTTACAGTAGTTTTCGCTGTCTTCTGGTTTTACAGTCTCCTTAATCACGCCTGGTTGGCCGCTATCACTCACAAATTCCAGCTGACAGAGAAAAGTTCCATACAGACAGTCAATGTCATTTAAAAAGCTTAAATTGAGGTATCTGTGGTACTTGGACAAGCTGCCTGTGGCATTCATGACATAGACTTTGTTTTGGTCTATGTACAGATCGTAGGTAAACGATGACACAGAAGCCAGTTTGGCCTGGATGCTGGTCTGTGTCACCTCGTAGACTGATAACTCAGTGATGAACGAAAAGATTTTCTCAGCTTGGTTGAGGTCGGCCACACACTGAAGGTGACCACAGTAGAGATCATCTGGAGTCCTGTCCATTGACAACTGAAGACCTGGAAGTTAAGGAAATAATATTACTTTCATTTATTATATTAAGTGCCTTTCCAGCTGTTAACGAATCACGAGGCTAACCAAACACTAGTTGCCAGAGTTGGCATTAGGACGATGCCACTTTTTTATCCTATTGGGACCACCGCTCAAAGTGGTGTGACCGTATGGCTTACTACGCCGCCCTTAGGAAAGACAGTACTTCAGAGGGGTCTGAGGAAAGACAGTACTTCAGCAAGTCTGATACACTAACTACTTGTATCGACTAGTTAGTAAACAAACACTAGCCATAAACCAATGACATCATTTGTCATGGTACTCATGAATCCATGATGTCATTAAATCTTGTGTGGATTTTCATACAAGTTATACCGGAAAGTCCTTAAACTAGAAGTATGATTGGTCAACGTCACTTAGTGATAATAAATTTGGTAGAGAGATGTTGTAGTTAGTTAGTTTTGAGATTAAGTTAACTGACTGTTAGACCCCAAGACCAATCATGAGTTAGTTTCCGGTCGACCATCCAATAAAAAATAATATCATCCACCCAGCATAAATACCAGATGAGTACATCGACAGATGTATCACAGATTTGACACGAAGAGTATCACGAACGAATATAGGTGTCAAATCACTATTGTGCTGGTCACCCTGTCGATCCCACTAGTATTAAACAAATAAAGCCTAGGATCATTCGTTATAAACAAGACCCTTACTCATCTGCCAGAACTTACCACAGACAAGATAATCTATCTAACTCTGCTCATCATCTCATCTCAGCCCGTAACCGGTCATGGGTCGTAGGGGTGCCATGGTGGAAGCATCAGCAGACAGGGTCCTCCACTGCTCTCTATCCTCAGCAATGCGTACAAGTGTGGAAAAACCGTGTCCTGCCCATTCTTTGATGTTATCAGCCCAGGATTTTCTCTGCCTTCCTCTTCTCCGTTTACCTTCGACTGTTCCCTGAAGGATCGTTTTCGAAAGGGAGTCATGACGAGTTACATGCCCAAACCAGGCAAGCTTTCGACGTTTCACTGTTGACAAAAGTGGTTCTTGGTGGCCTGCATAGGTGTTTATCTTCTCTCTAACATAGACATTTGTTTTGTGCTCTTTATAGCAAATGCGCAAAATTCTTCTATAACATTTATGCTCGAAAGCCTGAATCCTTCGCTCCGTATCTGCAGTGAGTGTCCAGCTCTCACACCCATACAAGAGAATAGATAATACAAGTGATTTGTATAATTTGATCTTCACAGGAAAACTGATGTTACTTTTCCAGATCACATTCAACCTTGTCATGGCAGCTGAGGCCATCTCAAGTCTTGTCTTGATTTCTTTAATAACTCTGCTACACTAATGTTATGTGGTTTTTGTAGAGATTGCACCGTAAGTAAAAATTCGAACTAGTTAGTACTCTTGATCGAACTTTTATTTTATAGTTAGGTTTTCAGAGAATTTGGACATGCCAATTAACGACAAATTAAGTAAAGCAGCAGTATGCTCTATCAAATTATACATGCCATGAAATGAAAATGAAACGATATGAAAGGAAATTGAGAGAGTTTGTAAACAAACCAGCCAATTAGTACTGATTCATGATACCATGTGTTGAGTAAACATTTCATATAAATGATCGAACTTAATCATCTCTAGCGGTTAGCTAGTACAGAACAGAAAGACTCCACTAAAGATAGAAAGAACACGTAAGTTCCTTTTGACGCTCTTCAAAAGAGATATTTTGAAAGACATATCCCTATTCCCTCCATTACACGCAGAAGGGCTTATCCCTTTACAAATTACACTGATACAAAATCAAAATCCTCATTTTGAGTACTAGAGACACTCGCAGAGACCTAACAATTACACATAAACCGGATACTACCAACTTTCTTGGTACCGGTCACACAACAACCCCTCCTCTACACGGCTACATAGTCATAAATGTGTACTTTAAACATAATCGTATATAAGAGGGATCAGCATTATAAAAGTCAACATTTAGTGGTCAGTTAGATGGAAAAAATAAGTTGAAGGTGGGCTAATAAAACACACATAGTCTAAAACAAATACGTAATTAAAAGATAATTGTACCGTTAACCAGTAAAACTGATTTCGTACCAGTTTATTTTTTAATGTATATATTTATTTTACCAGTTTTACAGAAGCCACCTCAATCACTGTAATAGACTAAAACATCAGGAGAAGAGTTAATTAAACACAATAAGACTAAAACATCAGATTATGTCGTGAAGTGGTCGGATTCACAACACGGTATTCTAATCAAACCGCGCGACATACTTTAGGACAGTATATCCTTGACAAACCAATGAAACGCCGTCTTTATTCGGTTGTTTACATATAACGATTAAGCATTAGGCAGTCAAAATGGCTAGCCCAATTTTATTCAAACCAGTTGAGATCGGGATTTAACTACAGCTTTAGGAGAGAAGTACCACTTGGAAGAGGTCACTAATACAATACCAGGAATGTTGCTCTACCCGTTAGTACTAAGATTTCTACGGGAAGTGATATAGTAATAGAGAAAAATCTAGTGACAGGCATCGAGATATCAGGTTGGTCCATAATTTTGCTGTTTAGTCTACGCATAGAATAAAGCTGATCACCCGTTTGCCAGTCACTTCGATTACGGAAACGACAGCAAATGGATTGATTTGCCGTTGCCCTAAAGACGCCAATAGGCGTGATGGGAAACAATGGCAAAGAAAACCTATCTGCTGTTGCCCTAAGACGCCACTAGGCGTAATGGCCACTGACTGCTTTGACGGTCGGTGGCTAAGGACGGAAGAAGAAGAAGAAGTAATATAAAGCCAATTAGCATATTTTAAGCCGTAGATGAATAAAATCGATCCTGAAATAAAGAAGATAACTAAAATCGTAGTTTTCAATATTTGCACATCAGGACAAATTTTGCATACATTTTAAGATACGCAAACGCTCCCTTAGCCTCTGCTCTCTTGGTCGCCAGATGTGACGAATAAATAGACCTTGTCTTCTGCTGATCGAGGCCAGTCAAATTTGAAAATCGCAGCGAGCAGAAAAAAAGAATAAAATTGTTAATAAAGAGTGCCTTTGCCTTTTGTACCTGAGAGCAGATCATTCTAAAAATTAGGAGCTCGACTGTATGTGCGTGAGGGTAAGAAAGAATGTATATATATATATATATATATATATATATATATATATATATATATATATATATATATATATATATATATATATATATATATATATATATATATATATATATATGCATTTTTATTGATTAATTACAGTGTGTGTTAGAAAGTGTGTAGACATGTATTAGAAAACTACTGTGTGTTTCTGGTTGACTTACAATGCTGTGTATATTAAAATAAATGGCGAATGGAAGCAGGAGTGAGTTCATAGTTTTAGAAAAGCTTGTAAAGAATAAATTCTTGATGGAATGGACAACACACCAGGAACATAACGAAGAATGAAAGGAATTGTTTTACTGTGTTGATTAACATATCACTTAGTATTTTATACAAGACCTAATAAATGTATGGAGGCGAATCATGAACAGTTAGTTGCATCCAAGGAATTGGAGAAAGATATGGTCACAGTGAACTGAAGTGTGTTAATGCTGTCTTGATATGACATGTGCGTCAATCTGCACTTTGTCGTCTGAAACTGTCTCTTACCTCCTACTTCTGTAGAAAGTGGATAGAGATAGACAATATAGCGGTGACATTGAATATATTTCAGGTTGTATCATGTAACTAACGTCCACTAAAAGGAGCTTGACTCTAATATAGGAGCCAGTGGTGCAAGTGCCCGTGATGCAATAGGGCCGGTTACCCAGTCATAGGCCTGGGGGAGACACAAATTCCTGCCAGTACAGAGGTGGAAAAGATTCAACGCATCTATTTACAGATAAGCGGCCACACAAGGCTGCTGTTCATTTCTTCCAGCTGCACCACAAAATAAGTTAATGATGAAGAAACAGTGTAATTTTATCTAGGCAACCGTCCTAGTCAGACCTAGACACACTTAACAAACTGTGAAACGCATTGAAGCAAAGCAAATAAAGACTGTCTTCAACAAAGTTATTTCAAGAGAAAGAGAAACAGTTATATAGTTCCAATAAGACTAGTAATAACTAAGAACATTTGTTTTAAATTGTGTTATTTGCTTGTTGATGTAAATTACATTTTGAATTTTCTTGAAATATTTTCAAGTAGAACATAATATGTGTAAAAATAAATTGTAAATTTTTACCAGCAGACTTACTTAAATTCTTTAAGTTTCAGTTCTTGTTGGTAGATAACTTAGTTATTAAATACCACTAGCAGAGCTAACAATGGAGGATCTTGAGAGGAAGCCCATAGGAATCTAGGATAATACAATATCATCATAACTAGAAACTTATACAGCTTATATAATCGAAATCAATTAACGGTATTTATTCAGATGCCGATTTTCTAATAAACATGCTATACTCTAACACGACAGTTAATGTTGTGTCCAGTTAGGACTTTTAGACTTTCAAATATTTTGAGACCTGAAACTATGGTCCTAGCAAATACTATGACTATGGCTTTTTGTTTTTGTAAAATGTTTAATGAAAAGTGGATACGTCGTTGAGCTGTTAAACAACATTTGAAAAAGAAAATTGTTTACAAATAATTACATTACATATTTCATGCATGTTTTTAAATGTAATGTTTGTCCATTGAACAAACGTCTGATATTAACAGACATTTTTATACGTAAACAGAATTTAGAATATAAGAATTTATGTTTTGTTTACAAAAAATGTCAGAAAAACTGACAATAATAAAAAAACAAAACATAAAGAATGGTAGATAGATAAGACCGTGACCTTGAATAAAGTACGCTACATGCATAGAAAAAGACACCTGCTTTGCATCAGGTAGTTCTTGAAATTATAGGTGATTATGGCAAATTATGTTTACTTACATACTCTCTCTTTATCTCTCCGTCTCTTTCTCTCTCTCTCTCTCTCTCTCTCTCTCTCTCTCTCTCTCTCGATCTATCTATCTGTCTGTCTGTCTGTCTATTTATCTATCTATCTATCTATCTATCTATCTATCTATCTATCTATCTATCTATCTATCTATCTATCTATCTATCTATCTATCTATCTATCTATCTATCTATCTGATTCTACTCTTGCGCTAGGAAGGCAAAGACAATGTTGACGGGATCTTGTTGCCCCACCTGATAAAGCTGGACCTAGGACAATAAATTCTTTCAGTTGACGCCCTACGGCAGTATCTGCTATGGGACTCAAAGCTGCTCATCTTTGGTACAATTTTCCACATACCATGAAAACCAACCCAAGTCAAAACTCATTCAATAGAAGAATGTTCGAATATTTCATAAGTTCTGATTACATGTCACCGTAATATGATTATGTTTCTAATCATTATCCAGCAATAATAATAATAGCCCCTTCCGTCATAATTGACTATGAGATTGCGCACCTGAGGTGACAGCCCTCAGCTGCTTAATTTACCGGTGTTCCTTTCGACGTTTTATCCTTTCTTCTGCTTGCCCTGAGAACTTCTTTTCGTCCAATCTGAGGTGACGCTGCTGAGAGTATCGCCACTTGGTGCGATCGGCAGCTTCATCCCCCCAGGTTGTTGGATCTATGTTCAGTGCCCTCATGTCACACTTGCACACATATTTGAACGTCAGCCGCGGTCGCCCAACTGTTCTTTTGCCATCTGCCATCTGCAAGTTGTCCGTAGAAGATATCTTTCAGGATGCGATCATCTTTCATATGTTGGACCTGACCACGCCAGAGTAGTCTGCGCTATCTAAGCAGTTTATACATTCTTTGAAGACAAACCTGTGACAACACCTCAACATTTGTCATTTTGTCCTTCCATGAAGTACCAGGGATGTAACGTAGACACCAGAAATGGAAGGTATTGAGCCTTCTTTCTTACTTGGCATAGGTTGTCTATGTCTCGCTGCCGTATAGAAGTTCACTGGTGACACAGGCGTTATACGATCGCAGCTTTGGTCTTCGTTCTGAATTTAGTTTCCCCCAACACGCGTTATGAGGCGGGCAAATGTGGATGCAGCTTTGCTAATGCGGTTCTCCATTTCTGTGTCCAGAGAGAGTTTGTTGTTGATTTCAGGTATGTGAAGTGGTGCACCACTGCCAAATTATATACTACTCGTCAAAAGTCAAGGTCCACTTAGAAAAACCTTGGTAGAAACCATAAAACAAATCTGATATAAACGTAATTGGTATAAGTCAAAACGGTATTTATTGAATACCAAATGACGAGTTACGTAAAGAAGTGGAAACACACATTCAAACGCAATGAAGCTGTGAAGTGTGTCACCCACCTTTTCAAAAGTCACACAATAGATATTGGACAAATAGACATTTCAAAATCGGGTATGACCACCGTTTGCAGCAAGGCATTCAAGACAGCGTAGACGCATCGAGTCCACAAGGGTCCGAAGAGTATTCTGGGGAACTGTTTGCCATTCCTGAAACAGAAATGCAGTCAGCTGTGCAAAATCCATTGGCAGGGGGTGATTTGTTGACAATCTTCGACCAAGGACGTCCCAGAGGTGCTCAATGGGAGAAAGGTCAGGCGAATGAGCTGGCCACGCCATCCTGATGATCCCATGTTGCCAAATAAACTCATTCACCACACGAGCTCGATGGGGTCGAGCGTTATCATCTTGGAGGATGGCATTACCACCTATGGCCTGCAGAGCAGGTTGAACAATTGGTCTCAAGATTTCGTTCTGGTATCTTGGGCCGGTCAAGTTGCCTTGGATGATGTAGAGTGGGGTCCTGCCGTGTCTGTAGAAGCCTCCCCAGAACATGACAGAACCCCTACCATAACGATCCACCTCTCGAATTGTGTCATCAGTAAATCGCTCTCCTGGTCGTCTCCAAACTCAATCCTGCCATCATTGAATGACACAGTGAAGCGAGATTCATCAGTGAACAGAACTTGACTCCATTGTTGCCTTGTCCATCGGATGTGCTCGCGACACCAAGGAACACGGGCTCTGCGATGAGCAGGAGTAAGAGGAATTCTGACTGCAGGACGTCGAGCAGCCAGTCCAAATTCATGTACACGTCCGCGAATGGTGCTTTGACTGACATTAACGTTTACAGTTTTTCTCAGCTGACATCTTAGAGTGGAACAAATCACTGTTCGATGGCGCAGGGCTGACAACAAGAGGTACCGGTCATCATGTCTATTGGTGCATCTAGGGCGACCTGGCCGGTGGCGATCCTCCACACTTCCTGTGGCCTGAAATCTCTCCAAAATTCTTTGGATAGTAGAGTGTGACACAGCAAGCCGTCTAGCAACCTCACGGACAGATAAACCACTTTCAACCCACGCTATAGCCCTCCTTCTTTGTAAGGTGTCAAGACTTCTTCTCGGTGGCATGGTTTTTGCAAGTGATGAAACTACCCTAAGTCTGCTGATTGTAAAACAAATTAAGAGTGAACTCTGTTCACTAAAAGTCGCCATTGCACGTGGAATGTCAATCAGCACGATTACTTCACATGTTTGGTTGTACGGAAGATTGAAAAAACAGATTAAAAATGTGAATTTATGGTCAGCAAACCAAATTGCACGTGATCACCATGGTTGTCGGTGAGTTGTTTTTATGCTTAACGTGCATAGAGGACTGTCAGAGGAAGATATTTCACCCATCTTTACTAAAAACTTCCTTCATTTAATCATTCTATGCGCTTATATAAAAGTGTATTGAAAATAATAGGGTGGCCCTTGACTTTTGACGAGTAGTATAGTTATCGCTAAGTGATAACTGGTGCAACATCAACATCTTGA
The DNA here is from genome assembly GCA_024509875.1 of Oreohelix idahoensis. Classification (NCBI taxonomy): domain Eukaryota; kingdom Metazoa; phylum Mollusca; class Gastropoda; order Stylommatophora; family Oreohelicidae; genus Oreohelix; species Oreohelix idahoensis. The sequence goes on from JAMPIV010004095.1 coordinate 127,920, forward strand.
CCCACCACAATTTGCTTTTTTCTAGACTTTTCGTTAGGCCAACGTCCGTGCATAGCTTGGGTGAAGCGATTCATCAAGCTCTGAGGCTCCTGTTGACTTTGAGTTACGATCGCAGCGTCAGCAGCGAATAACAAGTCTCTTATAGTGGCCCTTGTGATTTTTGTTTTTGCCGTCAGCCTTGCGAGGTTTGAAAATCGGCCAAGTGATCTAGTGTGAAGGCATATTCCTTCAGTTGCATCTCTGAATGCATGTTACAAGAGCAAAGCAAAGAAGATCTCGTAGAGGTCGGAGCCAGAATGCAGCCTTGTTTAATGCCACTGCGTGTGTCAAAGGGTTGTAATGTGCTTCTAGCATGTTGGACTGTTCCCTTCATGTCTTCATGGAAATTTCTTTATTATTTCCAGCAACTTAGTGGGGCATTCTACTGTCAGGAGGATTTTGAAGAGTCCACCCTTGCTAACAAGGTCAAATGCCGTTGTGGGGTTATTAAGGCGATATGTAAAGGCCTTGTCTGCCGTCTTGATTTTTTCCTGAACCTGGTAGAGGGAGAAGATCATATCTGCTGTTGATCTACTAGCTCGGAATCTACACTATGGCTCTGGATATATGCGCTCAGTTAATTTGTGTAATCGCATTAAGATGTCTTTGGCAACAACCTTACCAACAATATTAAGAAAAAAGATGCCTCAGTAGTTATTGCATTCACTTCTGTCTCCTTTATTTGTATACAGTGTTACAATCTTGGCGACTCGCATGTCTTGAGGAATAATTGTCTCTTCCTAGCACTGGCGCAGCACACTTTGCAAGGGGTGTAATAGTGTGCTCTTACAGTATTTGATTAAATCGGGAGGAATACCATCACTGCCTGTTATTTGCTAGAGGTCATGATATCAATGGTCTTGCTGAGTTCTTCCAAAGTTGGCTCAGCATATAGCTGCTCCATAGTTGGCAAACATTTGACAGCCTCAAGAGTTGCAGGAGTGACAGTGTTTTCTTTAGCGTAAAATGCTAACATTGGTGCACGATTCACTTCTCGATCTGCACACATTATATGTACAATGGCGAGTTCAGTTCTAAACTTAAATTTATTGACCCAGACCTAAAGGTGTTCCTGCTTAACTTGTGCCCATGCATTTAAAGTAATATTATTCATGTTTGATGTGTGCACTCATGCAAATATATCTTCTTTGGCAACGTGACTAGACACCCTTTATGTCAGTTTAAAGCTTTTTCGCCCTTCCCTAGACTTCATTTTAAAAATGCAAATAATATATTTGTAAGGATGTCGATGTTTGCTGTAATGCTTCAATCTAGAATGTTATTTAGGCCAACAACTTTTCCAACTTTTAGAGATTGTGTGTCTTTTTATTCCTTATGGATGTCACACAATTCACTTGCGGCTTTTTGTCATGGCCTAACGCCTGGGAGAATTTATGGGGCTGATCTATTCATAAGTTCCTAAGATTAATATTCCGCCCCTGCATTATAATTTATATGTTCCCAGGCAGTTTTCATTAACTGACATTGATAAAGCTGTTTGCTGTTGTTATTTTCCTGCCATAGTGTTTAAACTGTTGATCATTTCCTTCATATTTCATTACAGCTTCCCCCGCGTGTCTTGCCAACAAATCAGACTTCGTCTATTGACCTCTTATCATACTTTTCCTTACATGTGTGTTTGCTTCTATACACATTTCATGAACCATGGTTCTAAAACTTCTGGATTGTTTTTGAAGGTGATTTCATATAATGTTATTTTATCGCAACAAGGTGTTGTGGACAATCGTGCTATGTGATGGCGATGACGTATTCTGATCAATTCTAAGCGTGTCTCATTTCAGACAGTTGATATTTGAGGGTGAACGAAGATGAAGAACATTTCAACCAGTTGATATCTGTTGCCAGGTGTCCTCTGAATTTTCTTGACTCCAGTTTTTTTTTTCTTGCCACGATGCACATTTTATATTCGTTGTGGAACAGTAGTAAATGTGAATAGTGTGGGTAGGGAATAGTAAGGTGTATGAGTTATTTATTGTAGTGAGCTTGTTGTGCTCTCTCGTGTGAACGATTTATGCGTGATGTTTGGCAGAAAGAGGTCTGGTTACTGTTCTCGTGTTTTAGGTGCGAGTGAGTGAGCTAACTGTGAATTGGTTGGGATAGGTAGAGTGCAGTTGGCTGAGAGACTCGGAGGTGTAATGATGTGTTTTCAAGTAGAGTTGTGAACACTGCAGATGAGCTGTTTCTGTGTGATTCGAGCTTATTTGGGAGCTGGATTAAGTGATCTAGTGGTACGAGAGCCGAGAGATGTTTTGAGTATGGGAGTGGGTGCAAGTGCGTAGATGCACAACCCATTGTTTTCTGGCTCGTATAGTGATCGACCACACGTGACTGTTTTTTTTAAACAACAGAGCTGACTGGGCAGTTTTACAGTGCTGACTGACAGCCTTTGCGAGACGATCAACACACTAAACAACAGCATGAAAAATATCGTTGAAAGCTTTAATTGAGCAATACTTCAAGCAGCTATTGAGACTATTCCGAGAGGGGCAAGAAAAAACTATAAACCTTACTGGAATGAAGAACTGCAAAAACTTGAAGATGAGGTAACAGAAGCCCGAGACACGGCAGAAACAGAACAAACGAGGCAAATATCTTGCTCAAAGCAACCATGGCAAAGTACAAAAGAACATTAAACCAAACAACAAGAGACTGTTGGAAGCAAACAACAGAAAATCTCAACCTAGATAAAGAAGGGAACAAACTTTGGAACTTAGTTAGAGCTTTGAACAATGAAGAACCTTACAAACATCACTTCACAATCAAACAAAGTAAAAATATGCTCTCGGGGGAAAAAAAAAACTGCATATGCACTCATGGAACACTGTGCTTATGGAAATCACATTGATGTCCCTATAGACAGAAGAAAGACCACCATTGATGAACAAATGAGTCATGACAACAAATAGCTAGCACCAGAAAAACACATGATGACAAAGTTAACAATCCAAGTTGTTGTTGTTGAGGGATCCAGCGGCCATGGGCTCAGAGCCCTTTGGCCCAGTACCATTTTGGCACTGTAATGCTGGGGTGTCTGTGGACTTTTCTACCAACCCGGTCAGAAGCTAATCAGCATCATAGCTCCTTCCCATCCACAGATAGTTCGTTATGCAGAGCTTTTACGCAACCCCAGAGAGCCTCCTAGACTCAGCGACATATTACACCAGGCCCACTATGGCGTGCGTGCGTTGTCAAGAGGTTTGAGTCTCCCTACCCTGCAGAGGAGGTTATAACTCCGAGACGATCACAGAGACAACCACCGAGACATGGACCGGCACGAGCAGCCAGGCGTCAGACAGTAACAAACCTACACCGGGGCCTCAGAGGCGGTCAGTCAACGGTCAGTAATGGGCTTTGTTGTAATGTTTTGGCGTGTGTGCTGTGCCCCGAGCGGGTCAGTTCTCTACCCAGCATGGGGGCTATAGCGCCACAGCCACCGACTCTATCTGCCCGTGGACGTGCTGCGGTGGCGAAGCCACCGCCTTCACCGGTCTGCCGAAAGGACGTCATCTGGACTGACACGCAACTCTGCCCCATCTGGACTAGGAGGGCCCGGCACCCGGAACCACGCACAGTCTTTTTGGAGCAGCGCTCGCCTGCACGGACATTAGCTGAGAAAGGTGGTTTTCCACCCTGCAAAGGGGGTCACACCTCCGAGACGAACAAGCAATATCTATCAGTGCAGCCAGCCACTGCAACAGGCGTGGCAAGGCTGTGGCGCAGCCATCGCCGAGCCTCCAACACTGCCGAAAGACGTCATCTGAAAGGACACACAGCCCTGCCCCACCTGAACTGGGAAGACCCAGCAACCGGGGCCACGCACAGTCTCGACAGGACACGGCAAGACAATGCAAGAAATGGAAGAGGCAATGAGGGCGCTAATGTGACAGGGCACGGTACCAAATTATATTGTGTGACCTTGTTCTCTAATTCTACTTTTTCAATAAATGTCCATCAAGTGTTATTACTAGCTTCCCGCTAGAGATGTAGATTCTTGTGGAAATGTAGCAGGTTCGTTCTTCTCTCGAATTGATGGTGTTAAGGTGCTATAGTGGTGTACTTCTAACTGTGTTGTAATTTTTTCCATTCAAATCATTCGACCAATCTGCATATCTCGGCTGAGTCATATAACAAGGTTTATTTACAAAGTACATAAATAAACAAATGCAGCTGGAAAACAAATCAATATTCTTTGTTGTGATTGTAGTTTACTGTAGATCTCCGTATTTACTTTTCTTCCTTCTAAATTGTGAGTACCCAGAAATCTCGTGCAACTCACGATCTAGGTCACCTTGTCCTTTGTTTCCCTTTGTTTCTTCAACTCTTCAGTACATGTAGTGGCGTCTTTTTTCTACAATAATTAAAATTACTATTTTCTTCAGATGATGAGTCCTCATATACATCTGTGACTGTTTTCTTGGTTTTCTTCCTTTAACATAAATCAAATCCTATCTGGGGACTGAAATAAACAAAGAGATCGTACTTAAATGTGTTACTACTCAACATAGTCTTTCCTCCTTGTACAGAAATATAGCTACCGCTTATATTCTGTTGTGAAAAAAACGATATCATTAAAGTCTACACACTGTATACTTCTTTCTGAAATACTTTAAGAACTTCAACTTAAAACTTTTCTTTGTGGTTCCACGAAAGTTGAGACAGCTCACACATGGCTTCTCATCAGCTTACAAGTAGAAACACAACCTTCCCCGAGGTCGTCTAGATGGAACTGCCCTAATGATAATATTAACCTCTTAGCCCGACAGGTGTTGTGGGCCCTTGTCACCGTCAATGATTTTGATTGGTCTACTAAAAATGTATGACCTTATCTCATTGGCACCTATAATGCCTGGGTAACAGACCTCACTATCACACTAAAGAAAAAGAAGTCACCTGGAAAAGATGTGATAACTAATGAAATGGTAACAGGCATAGAACAAAAGGCAAAAAAGAAGCTTCTGGCCATCCTAAACTGCAGCTGGATATGAGGAATAGTACCACAGGCATGGATAGACGCCATACTGATTCCAATACCTAAGAAAGACAAAGTTCAGACAGAACCAAACTGCTACAGACCTATCAGTCTACATAGCTGTGTTGGAAAATTGATGGAGCGCATAATTAATACCCGACTAATGTGGCATCTATATGAAAAACATCTCTTTGCCCCACGGGCAAGCAGGATTCAGAAAACACAGTTCCACTGAAGACCAGGTCACTCACGTAACTTAGAAAATTTAGGTCGCTTTCTAAGAAAAAAGCACACACTGATGGTTTGTGTGGACATAGATAAAGCGTTTGACAAAGTGTGGAAAGATGGACTGAAAGTCAAGCTGCAAAGAAGTGAAGTGTGTGGGAGAATGTTCAAATGGACCAGCCACTGTCTTGAGAATAGAACTGCCGGAGTCCAACTACAAGGACAGACCAGTAGGAAGATGGTATTAGAGCAGGGTGTTCCCCAAGGGTGAGTCCTGTCACCCACGTTGTTCCTCGCGTTTATTAATGACATATCAGAGAATATTCAAAGAATAACCCATAATGCCTCCTTTGCAGACGACTTAGCCCTGTGGATCTCAGAGGAATATATCACTACGGCAAGCATTCGGATGCAGCATTCTCAAACAAACCACAGATCTCAATGGGGCTAAATGGGAAAAATCTACATCTGGATGAAAACCCAAACTACCTAGGCATTACCTTTGTTCGTCGCTTGACTTGGAAAACCCAGATTGAAAAAAAAGGAAAAGAGCAAGGCAGAGAATGCCAATCATGAGAAAACTTGCTGGCATGGGTTGGGGAACAGACGAGAGAGTATTAAAGAAGCTATATACTGGGCGAGTGAGACCAATCTTAGAATGTGGCATTGCAGCATGGTCAACAGCAGCCTACGTCAAACGTTGACAAAATAAACAGAACCCAAAACCAAGCATTGAGAATCATAACAGGGGGCATGAATTCAACACCCATTGAAGAGTTGGAAAAGATTACTCTCCTCCAGCCTATGGAGGATAGACGAGATAGCAGAGCCCAGCAACAAGCTGGGAAATTCAGGAGGCTGATAGACCACCCAATGCACCAGAGAATAAATGGACTTGGAAGGGGAAGACTGAAGCGAAGCAACTTTGTAGAGACAGTCAAAACAAAGATGACAGCAGACCCCATTAACGCAATGTCAACAGCTACACCAACATGTACTGCACACAAGCTACCAATTGGGAAACAACAGTGCTTCCCTGAAATGAAAGAAAACGTTCCTGGTATTGAGAGAAAGAACAGCCAAAATGAAACAGAAAGGAGAGTCCTAACTACAAAATATATAGAGAAACATTACCCAAACAACACCTGGATCCATCCATACACAAATGCATCAGCAACTAGTGCAACAGAAGATGGGGGTGGAGGAGTTTTCCTGAGCTTAAGCAATGGCACACAAAAAAAGATAGCAGTCGCAACAGGGAAATTTTAAAGTAACCACAGCAGAGGCAGAGGCCTTAAACTGCATCAAAAATCCTAATGACAGAAGAAAGCTCAAAGAGACCGGTAGCTATCTTCTCAGATGCGCTGTCAGTGATTACAACGCTGAAAAGTCAAATTAATGCTGATCTGGATGACCTAAGAGTAACACTGCACAGACTATGTCAGCAAAACAAAAAAGTCGTGATTTAATGGATCCCTTCTCGCTGCTAAAACCCTGGAAATGAAGAGGCTGACAGATTGGCAAAGGAAGTGGGAAAGCTTCCTCAACATGACACAAATATAACCTATGAGGAGTCCAAGAGTTTTATCAAGCACAGGTACAGGCACAAGTGGGAAGAAGAGCATCCAGGCCACACAAAAAATGATCCGTATTACCAGCTCACCAGAAGTGAACAAGTGGTAATCTTCAGACTTCGCACAGGTCATAACAGATTGAGATACCATCTATTCAACAAATTAAAGATAGGAACTACTGATGAGTGTGGCTGAGGCACTGATAAAATGACTGCCGAACATCTGCTTCAAAGATGCCCAACATATGAGGAACAGAGAAAACGCATATGGCCATCACCAGTACCATTCCTGGATAAAATCTACGGAGATATCAACAGCCTCAGGCTGACCACTGCTTTCTTTGAACTTATTCAAGTTGACAACTGAGGGTGAACTTATTCAAGTTGACATCTGAGGGTGAACTTTTTCAAGTTGACATCTGAGGGTGAATTTATTCAAGTTGACATCTGAGGGTGAATTTATTCAAGTTGACATCTGAGGTTGAACTTATTCAAGTTAACATCTGAGGGTGAACTTATTCAAGTTGACATCTGAGGGTGAACTTATTCAAGTTGACATCTGAGGGTGAACTTATTCAAGTTGACATCTGAGGGTGAACTTATTCAAGTTGACATCTGAGGGTGAATTTATTTAAATTGACATCTGAGGGTGAATTTATTCAAGTTGACATCTGAGGTTGAACTTATTCAAGTTAACATCTGAGGGTGAACTTATTCAAGTTGACATCTGAGGGTGAACTTATTCAAGTTGGCATCTGAGGGTGAACTTATTCAAGTTGACATCTGAGGGTGAACTTATTCAAGTTGACATCTGAGGTTGAACTTATTCAAGTTGACATCTGAGGTTGAATTTATTCAAGTTGACATTTGAGGGTGAAAGAAGAAGAAGAACATTTCAACCAGTTGATATTTGTTGCCAGGTGTCCTCTGAATTTTCTTGACTCCAGTTTTTTTTTCTTGCCACGGTGCACATTTTATATTTGTTGTGGAACAGTAGTAAATGTGAATAGTGTGGGTAGGGAATAGTAAGGTGTATGAGTTATTTATTGTAGTGAACTTGTTGTGCTCTCTGGTGTGAACGATTTATGCGTGATGTTTGGCAGACAGAGATCTGGTTACTGTTCTCGTGTTTTAGGTGTGAGTGAGTGAGCTGACTGTAAATTGGTTGGGATAGGTAGAGTGCAGTTGGCTGAGAGACTCGCTGGTTTAATGATGTGTTTTCAAGTAGAGTTGTGAACATTGTAGATGAGCTTTTTCTGTGTGATTCCAGCTTATTTGTGAGCTGGATTAAGTGCTCTAGTGGTACGTGAGCCGAGAGATGTTTTGAGTATGGGAGTGGGTGCATATGCGTAGGTGCACAACTGTTGCCGTGGGTTCGTTTCGTTATTCCATTGGGTCTTTCATTCTATTAGTATTACTTAAAAACTCCGCCAATGCCGGTCCCAAGCCCGGATGAAAAAGGAGGAGGGCGGCCTGCATGGAGGCCGTAAGGAGGCAGCCCCTCCACCATGCAAAGGCACAATAGGCCAATCACCTGTTTGCTTTAAATCACGATTACTAGCAACACAAGAGAGAAAACTGGACTGATTCTAAAGGCGACGAACTGGAACGGACTACGGACTACGACTTATGGAACATGGAACACAAGAAGTATAAATGGGAAGGAAGAGGAGCTGGTGGAAGAGATGAGGAAAGCAAAACTAGAAATCCTGGCTATAACGGAAACAAAGAATAAAGGACAAGGAGTCATGGATCTCGATGGCAACACTCTGCTATACAGTGGTGTACCCATGTCTGAAAGAGCTAAAGGGGGCGTGGGTTGCATTGTGGCCCAAAATCAAGAAGATAGTATCAAGGGATGGAACTTTGTCTCGGAGCGCATTATGGTTGTTAAACTAAAAGAAGGAGAAACCATAGTCAACCTGGTCATAGTGTATGGGCCAAATGAGGATGAGAGAGCAGAGGTCAAGGAGGAATTATTCGAGCTGCTTCAAAGGACAGTGGATGACTGCCTAGATGAAGTTATCATGCTCGGAGATTTTAATGCCAGAGTTGGAAATGACCATGCTAGATGGGGTGGAGTTATCGGAAGATATGGAGAAGATACTCTCAATGACAATGGAAAGCGACTCCTTAGATTCTGCAGTGAGCAGAATCTGATCATTACAAACACAAAGTTCCCCCATAAGCGCATACATGCATACACTAGATGTGAACCAACAAAGAATGAGAAGTCAGTGATCGACTATGCCATTGTTCGGAGAAGCTCATTCAAATATGTCCGAGATGCTAGAATCTGGAGGGGGCCAGAGATTGGAAGTGATCACTACCTGCTAACAATCAAAAGAACAACTGAAACAGTTGCTCAGCCTAGGAACTGTCCAACATCACGCAAGAAACCAAGTAAACGAGCCGGAGAAATGAGCATTAGGACCTACAAGCTGAGAGAGCCAGAAATTAAGACCAGATATCAGGGGCTTATTGCTGCAGCGGTGACCAACACAGAAGAACGACTTGATGACTTGGAAACCCTCTGGATTAAATTCAAGGATATCATAAAGACAGCTGCTGCAGAAGCATGCGGTGAAGTCCGACTTGGGAACAAGAGAAAGAGGACACCTTGGTGGACAGAGGAAGTCAAAGAGAAAATAAAAGAGAAGAAAATGGCATGGAAACAATACTTAGGAGCTAAAAACACAACAGGACAAATGGAAAAATATAGAGAATATGTGACACTCAGAACAGAAGCAAAGAACAAAGTGCTAGCAGCAAAACAGAAGTCCTGGGAAGAATTTGGAGAAAAGCTAGAAAAAGATGCACAAGAAAACCAGAAATTGTTCTATAAGACCCTAAAGAACATGAGGAAGGAAAAACAATGCCCTCTCAAATTTATAAAGGACAAGCAAGGCAAATTGCTTACTGCCCTGAAGGAAGTAATGGAAAGATGGAAAGCATATTTCTCAGAACTTCTGGATGGTGAGCATGGTGAAGCATCAGAAATGATAAACACTAGCACAGAAGAGAAAACCAATGATGGTGAAGATGACATAAAGATGGAAGAACTGAAGGCAGCACTGGAGAAAATCAAGATGGGCAAAGCAGCAGGGCATGATGGTATAACACCAGAAATGGTTAAGTTCATGGGAGCATCAGGCGACCTATTACTCTTAAGGGTTTTACAGGCAGCGTGGTACAACAAGACCATACCAAAGGATTGGGAGATTGCCATCATAACACCAATTTTCAAAAAAGGTGACAATCGACAGTGTGGAAACCATAGAGGCATATCCCTTCTCAGTGTCCCTGGTAAAATCTACTCTAGAATCCTAGAGCAGAGACTCCGACGCCTAACTGAGCCACAATTGGATGAAGTCCAGTGCGGATTCCGAGCAAACCGAAGTACTCAAGACCTAATCTTCACACTCAGACAGCTGAGTGAAAAGGCCCTTGAGTATAAGAGCGAGATGCATCTTTGTTTCATAGATCTGGAAAAGGCGTTTGACAGGGTCCCCTGGAGCAAACTTTGGGACTGTTTGGCAAGGAAGAATATTCCAGCACCTCTGATTCATGCTATACAGAGCTTCTACAAGTCTTGCAGAAATTATGTGAGGACAGCAAACCATAAGTCGGAAGAGTTCAGGACCACCACTGGTGTAAGACAAGGTGATATCCTATCACCTTACCTCTTCATACTCCTTATGGACGATGTCATCAATGCATGTAAGGAGAGAACAAGAAAGTATTCAGTTGGGTACTGGAAGATGAGACAGGTCTATATTTCGGAGCTGGCATTTGCTGATGATGTTGCCCTGATTGCTAAATCAGAGGCACATCTCCAATCCAACCTGCAAGTCTGGAAAGAAGAGCTGGAGAAGAGAGGGATGGTCATAAGCAGCTCTAAAACAAAATCCATGGTGATATCACGAGAAGAAAGAAAACATCAGATTAAGCTGGGAGAACAGGTCCTGGAGCAGGTCGACCACTTTAAATACCTCGGAGCTATTATAGACCGAAAGGGAGGCATTAAAGAAGAGTTGGCCACTCGAAAAGCAGCAGCTGGGAGACTTTTTCAGGCCATAAATCGAGGATTCCTCAGCAAGAGAGAGGTTGGTAAGAAAACGAAGATGGCTGTATACCGCTCCACCTATGTCCCAGTCTTGACATACGGATGCGAGTCATGGGCAATGACTACAACCCATAAAAGCCAGATCCAAACCTCAGAAATGAGGTATCTGAGGAAGGTGGTTGAAGTAGCAAGAAGAGACATGGTATGCAACCAGACGATACGTCAAGGCCTTAAATCCTACCCCCTGCAGACCCAAGTAGAACAGTCCCAATTAAGATGGTTTGGCCATGTCTGCAGAATGGGAGAAGATCGGATACCACGACAAGCATGGGAAACAAAGAGCCAAGGATCCAGACCCCGAGGACGACCCAGAGTCCGCTGGGAGGACAACATTAGACAATCTTTGAAGTATCGAGGGCTAGAATGGAACCAGGCCACGAGGAAGACAGCCGATAGGATAGTCTGGCGCTCTCTCTTCCAAACCTCTACACCTCACGGTAGAAGGGGAACGACTAAGTAAGTAAGTAAGTATTACTTAAATATGCATGCTTGAATATTCATCAATATCTCAGTTAATGTCCATACATAGGTTTTCATTGACTACTGAGTGTCCAAAGAAACGTTGGTTCCGTACGAGCTTCATTATCATTAATATAAACTTCATATGAATAAGAGTTCATCAGGTCAAACAACAATCAATACTCAAGTTGAAGCAAACTGAGCGTAACCGAAATAATGTGGGTAAGTCCTTGCTTGAGTCCAAACGTTTATTTTACGAAACAACAGATGACGACATTATATATATTATTCATTGATAGCATACATCTATAATTTAGTACATTGTGAATCCATATCATATTCTCAGTCCGTGTCCAGTAAAAATGAATCCACATCGCCAGAACAGCATAGCTGTGTGCACGCGTAGTTGGGGTTTCCAACAACCGACAATGAGCGTATGCGTCTGATAAATATTATCATATGGACTGAAATATTCTTCTTAGAAGTTGGTTATATACCAATCTATTATATTACTTTATTCACATACATTTGGACTGACCATGAGTCCCTACTTCGAAATACTTATATAAATATGTGGCAATACAATGCCTAACACTGGACATCCATAGGTCGCGTCTTCACAACTTGACGGTCAACGTAAAAAGGGTCTCGTATCTAAGTCACGATGCGTGACCTACCAACGCCAACACGTCATAAATCGATCGTGTACATAGCGTTCAATAGACCGCGAATTCTTAATCTCAAATTATATTAAACGCTGTGACCCTAGAAATAACACAATGCCAAACATAGCAGACGGCTTCAATAAAATACCGAAACAATTCCCTGTCCACCGGGGGAAAAAAATCTATTAGATAGATTTTTTTGAACTATCTTAATAAAACATTTGAAAAATTTAACAAAAACCCGACATATGGTCTACGATGTTCTGGCTAGAACAGTGTCGTGGTCATGTCGCTAATATACAATCATATAACATATTGACAGTCATGCTATACATGTAAATAACCTAAAGGATTGTCAACAGTCATTAACTAATTAACTAATAAATTAACGTAAGTGTTAACTAAGTATGAAGGTGAGATGTCATGAAATTATTATAACCAATTAAAATTAACTAATTACTTATAGTGTATGTGTAAGTAGTCAAATTATTGAAAATCTAATTAACGAAAGTGAAAGAATAGGTCATAAGAAAAAAAACAAATGAGGAGTAAAGACAAGTGAAATGTAGAAAACTAAGATAAAAATCAATAGGTTTGAAATTAAATATCTGTATCACTAACTCCTTAAATTAATTAATTAAATAATAATATATTATATCATTATCATATTACTAATTACATACAAGAATATTATCTAAGCATTGAGTGAGATTCATTTGTTTTCTTTGTTGCACATTTTTTTCTTTTATAATTCATTTTCATATATTTTTTTCTCACATTTCAATTCAATTTTATTGCTTTATTAATTCAATCAACAACTAGCATTAAGTAATATTGGATATGACGATCCAGACGTCGTTATTTTCCATAAAGATCTACATAAAGTTCCATTTGAAAACTGTTAACTGTTCCGATCCTGAATGAATTTAAGTTTTCACAACGTTCAATTAGTCATTTCACATAACGAAATCTGTCCACTTTGAATTCAGATATTCTTTCCGACTTTGTTGCAGATAGTTGTAGCATGAATGGACACTAACCAAAGTCCCAGCGTAAATACGAACTCAATGTCTCTTCAAAATTCATTTCGTATGACGCATGTCCCTAATAATCATTTATTTGCATTGTATTCGACGTTTCATTCACAGGTCGAGAGTTTAAAGATAGGATTCTGTCTCTTGTGATGGGTACTTTTGTTACTTTATTCGGAAAGTTTCAGTGTTCATACATCTGAAGGATTTCTAGACAGTACACCCGCCACGATATTCTCTGTGCCTGATATATATTCGATGGTAAATTCAAACGGCTGGAGGAGAATGGCGAATCTTGTTAGCTTGGGGCTTCTATGATTAGCACGGCGTAGCGAGGCCACCGCCTTCTGATCAGTTTGGATCACGAAGGGTGCACCCAAGAGGAATTTCTCTAATTTGGTGATGGCCAATACGACGGCCAGTAATTCTTTGTCCACCGTTGAATATTTAATCTCTGGAGCCTTAAGTTTACGTGAGATGTAAAGAACCGGATGTAGTATACCTTCGTGACATTGGAGCAGACAAGCGCCAATCCCATAATTACTGGCATCTGTACGAATGATAAACTTTTTAGAAGCATCAGGTAGTCTCAAAATAGGTGGATTTGAAATAATATGCAATATTTTATTAAAAGTTTTGTTGCGTTCGTCTGTCCATGTCACTTTCAGCGGCATGTCTTTCCTCAACAATGATGATAAGACAGCTGTGATGGATGACAAGTTAGATACGAATCTGCTGTAGTATTGAACTAGCCCTAATAAGCTCCTGACTTGCTTCTTCGTTTGAGGAACTGTTAATTTTAATATTTTTGAAACCGTACAAGGAACCGTTTGAATAAGTCCCGCTCCGATAATATGCCCCAGAAAGGTTATCTCCTGAAACGCAATTTGTATTTTTGTAGGTTTCGCGGTCAAATGATTATCCCGGAGTATTTCCAAAACACATTTAAGCCCTGAAAAATGTTCCTCAAATGACGAACTAAATAAGCATATGTCGTCGATGTATGTGATGATGTCTGGTCTACCTGATAAGATATTTCGCATCATGCGAAAAAAGGTTGCTGGAGCGTTAGCAAGCCCAAAAGGCATCACATTCCACTGGTATAGACCTTGTGGAGTGGAAAACGCTGTGTAGTATTTAGCTTTTTCGGTTAGCGGTATTTGCCAATAACCTTCAGTTAAGTCTATCTTAGTGAATATTGTTGCGTTGGATAGACGTGGAAGTAAATCGTCGATAAGTGGATGTGGTTCGCTATCAACTACAGTTTGTGCATTTAATTTTCTATAGTCGACGCATAATCTAATGTTGTTGTCCTTCTTTCTGACAATGACTAATGGAGAGGAAATGGAGAATTACTAGTCTCAATAATTCCTAAAGACAACATCTATTCAAGTTCCTGAGTCGTTTTGGTAAGAAAGTGTAGTGGAACAGAATAAGGGTGTACACGAATTGGCGTATCATCATTAAGGGTAATGTCATGACTAATTACCGATGTGCGACCTGGTACGTCGGTCAACACATCTGTGTAAGATTGTAGAAGATCAGCAATCTGATGACGCTGTTGCGGTGTAACCGTAGAAGAGATGGTTACGTCCCGCCAAGTTTCAGTAGGTTGTACTATAGGTACAGGTAACGCCATCTGTACCTCAGGAAAAGGAGATTCTTCTTCCTGAATAACTGACAGATTAGAATAGTGACATGTAGGTACTAATGTGTCATCTAGTTCGTGAAAAATAGCCTGTAGATGTTCTGGACGAGTATGAAATTGTTTGAGCATATTTATATGGTATATTTTGTTATGTCCCTTAATATCTAGGACATAATCGACATCAGAAATCTTATCAATAACATGGTAAGGACCATGCCATGAGATAAGTATTTTATTGTTGTTATGTGGCAGTAAAACATAAGCTTGATCTCCTGGAAATAATTGACGTAATCGTCTAGTTCTATTTTGTAAAGTTCTAGCTTTTGCCTTAGCAGCCTCAGATGAAGCTGTTGCCATTTGGCAATATTCAATAATGTTATTTCGGAGATTAACTACATACTCATATGATGACTGGGTATCCTGAGTCATCTCGGAGTCAATCAATAAATCTTTTATTAGTCCCATCGGACCTCTTTGTTGAGCACCGAAGACTAACTGAAATGGAGAGAAGCCAGTTTGTTCGTTTGGCACCTCTCGATAGGCAAACAAGACAGCTGGGAGCACTCTGTCCCAGTCCTCTGGATGTTCAACCGTAACCTTATGTAACATTTGCTTAAGTGTACGATTAAGTCTTTCTACGGCCCCATTACTCATGGGATGATAAATGCTACTTAGATTCCTATCATTACCTCTTTCATCGTATCAGATATGAATTGAGATCCATGGTCTGATAACAATTTTCTAGGAAAACCTACTCTAGAAAAGATAAGATGTAGTGCATCAGCTACATCTGTGGTAGTGGTGGTCTTCAATGGTATGGCTTCAGGCCATCGTGTGCTTAAATCAATGCACGTGAGAACAAATCTATGTCCTCTTGCTGATGGTAAGAGTGGACCAATAATATCAATGGCCATCTTGTCAAAAGGTCTCACAGATATGTCACAAGCCTGAATAGGCACCGTGTGAAAAGCTCCACGTGCTTTCACTTCCTGGCATATAGTACATGAGCGTACGTACTGTGAAAGATCTCGTGAAACTCCCGGCCAAAAAAATGAAGATAATACTCGAGAACGTGTCCGAGTATATCCCATGTGACCTGCGCACTTAGAATCATGTGCGTGTTGAAGGATGTAACGTCTAAAAGGAAAAGGTACCATGACTTGTTGTTTTACTTGTGTCTTATCCATAAAACATCTAACTAATGTGTAATTTTTAATAATAAACCAATGATTATTATTATTGTTTAAAGTAAGATTGTCAAAATTGTTGACCAGAGCAAAAAAATTTTTTAATGATCTGTCTTCTTTCTGTTTTTCAGCAAAGGACGCTCGGTCAACCGAAGAATGAACATCAATATGTCCGTGGTTTTCTGGTTCCTTCTTATTAGTGTCGATAGTTTCTAATATTTTAGTTTGAGCTCTTGTTGTCACAGCATTTCCAATGCATAGATTATTTTTCTCCCATTCAATAATCTCCTCTGGTGTACAATCCTTGCTGCCATGTATGCGACCCACCATACGATCAGCAATTGGGTTCCTTAACATGCATACTTTAACATTACCTGTGAAAAAAGGTGTGTTAACATGAATTATAGCAGTGGGGTAATGTTCAATTGTTCCACCAAATGTCATGCATCTGACATATTCCCCTGTTGCACAACTGGGGTGAACAAGTGACTGCCGAACTCCGATAGTGGTCGATCCGGAATCCCTCAGAACAGAGACGATAGACCCGCTCACTATCCCTCTATTGAATATTAGGGAGCCTATTCCATCATTGGCTGCAAGCCCTAGCTCTGGTAGAATATGTCCACAGTTCAATACTGTCTCCTTTGCTTTCTGAAAAACAAGATTACATTCTGGGCAACTATTTGCCACGTTATAATTAAATGCATAACATGTCGAAGAAGACTGTATTACTTTATCGTTTTGTGTAACATCTGGCGTTGTATTGTTAGTAATTGCTGCCCCTGTATGGTGATGATAATGAGAAGATCTACGAGACTGAGATCTATGACAATAATGATCATTGGAATTATCCCGTTGTCCCCTGTAGTAACTGCTATCTCGATGTCTCGAGCCATGAGTATTGTTATTCCAATTGTTACTAGTGTAATTGTTATATGATTGACTATGATTTGCGTTATGTTGACCCTTATTGTACCTCGACTGAGGTGAATAATTTCTATTTTGTGGTCTACCTCTATTAAAGTCACTCTTATTGTTAAAATCATTGTGTCCTTTATGGAAATTAACATTATAATTTCCCTTGAAGCGACTTCTATCTACGCTGTGTGTTCTTAGTTTGTAATGACTGTTGTATGACATATTAGAGGCCACAGGTAGAGGTTCCCTTATTAGCGAGTTAGAAATGCTCGCATTTGGATGGGCAGTGCAATAGTTTATTGAAATTTTTTCTAACTCATCGATGGTAGATGGTTTACGTTCTTGCAAATAGGCAAAGAACGGTGGGCTGACAGAGGATAACACTTTATCCCTCAGTAACAAATTGACTAACTTGTCATATGATTTGTTGACACCTGCCAGTTCCACCCATCTGTTAAAGGTATTGTGTATGTTCGCAATAAAACCTGTAAAGTCTTTATTATTATCTGGAAAAATACTCTTAAGACGTAATCTGCAGCCTTCTTGGTCTAAATGAAAACGACGTAATAATAAGGCCTTAATGGCATCATATTCATTAGCTATTGTTGGGTCAACATTCCGAACTGCACTGAGTGGTTCCCCGTCCAACAATTCATTAAGTTTTATAGCCCATGTTTGTTTTGGTAAGTTATGTGTTAAACATACTTGTTCAAAGCGTGATAGATATGATCCAAGATCGTCGAAATTCAACTTGAAAGGTGGTAATTTAAAATTGTAAAAAGGTTTATTTTGGTTGGATGAAGATCCATTTTGAGCATTATCATTTTGGCTTGAAGCAGCATTTTGTGCCTGCAATTTTGCTGTTTCAAACTTAAGACGTGCCAATTCCATTTCTTGTTGCCGTACAATTTCCTCTCGTTTCAATTTATTCTCTTCTTCTTGTCTAAGTTCTTCTTTTTCTCGCCTAGCAATTTCTCTTAATCTATTTTCCTTTTCAATTTCTTTCATCTCACGGTCTGCTTCTTCCTTCTTCAGTGCAGCTTTTTTCTGAATCTCTTTTTGTTCAAGCTCTTCTAAATCTGCTTTATATTTCGCAAGTTCCGCTTCTGCAAACTGACGAAGTTCCTGTGATTTGTAACCATAATCTTTTCAAATTTTAACAAAATGGTCTAACGTAAGCATCTTGACGTTAATATTGTAAGTAATTACAGATCTATAATAAACAACAATAGAATCTATGTAATTATTTGTACTTACTCAACGTATGAATAATCAATATAATTAATTATAATACTCTTGTAATGTTATTTGTAAGTTCTACAAATATATAATATTTTGCAAGAATATTATATGTACCCACTAATATATACCATAAATAGTTACACTATTTATTTATATAAGATGCTGAATTAAAAATCAAGCATCTACTATCATGACCTAATAGTCATGGGTATTATCCCTCAATAATTATGTTATTTAATCAATAGTATGTGTTAAGTCCCCACTGTAGTATTATGTACGTGTATTTTGTAATATATATCACAAATAATTACCCAATTCAACACCTATGCATTGTGTGAATACCAAACAGTTATTAAAAAAACTTATCTTAATTCAAAATTTTAATTGTAAATATGAAGTTATGACTTCATGCCTTAGGCATCATGTATAAAGTGCCTCACTAATGTATTAGACCACTACTGCAATATGATGACATCACTTGAATCATCATCAAATTGCATGAAAATTAATCAAATTAATTATTGATCAAATTTTAATATTAATATTATACTATTAATGTATGAGAAGAACAACAACAACACAATTTATCAACCAAGGATTTACAAAACGATAGTACGATACCAAAGTGACATTTCACAATTAAAAATGATTTTATGAATTAAGTATAATAATCGGAAATGCAGAGAGGTCAAGGATAACTAAGGCAAGATAACTATGAACCCTAAGAATAATGACGTCACAGGACTCATCTGACAGTTATACAATACATTTAAATGAACATAAATATAGCAAGGTTAGGAGTACGAGATAGATTACCAACAATGATACAAAACTCAATAAAATGAACTGAATACAGTAGAAAACCCCAATTATTCACGGAACTAGACCACTAACATGCAAGGTCAATTAATGGCAGGTACGAACGAATAAGTCATCGGAAAGTCATCGATGGGTTCTTCGCTAAATGCAATTAATTAACGGCCCTACGGAACAATCAGAACTGTCCTTGACGTTGGAAAAGCCATAAGGTTCAGTTCTGATCCCCTCCTACCGCCCACGAGAGTTAACTACACGATATAAATACATATAGAAACATAAAAACATACAACGGTTAACAGATGCTTTTGAAAAACCTTGCCGGTGAATAACATGGACAGAACATTGTTCGAAGTCTAAACAGGTACTTAGCTTTTAGACACGATAGGTTTTTACAGTGCCTGTTTCACCCATAGGATTAGGAACTCGTATGAACAGTTCATGAAGGTTGAAATTAGCTTCCATCTTTTGAAGCCGTATTTTGAAAGAATTATTTGACAGTCGATGTATGGCGCTACCATTCAGCTGAGTTCGTTACGTTGCTATGGTATGACGTCACCTGTGTACAAATTGAAAAAAGGTCCATTTTGATTTTGCTTGAAGGAAATTGTTTCTTCACAATGTATTGTGACTTAACAGTCCACAGCCACTATTGGGCACCATTGTTGCCGTGGGTTCGTTTCGTTATTCCATTGGGTCTTTCATTCTATTAGTATTACTTAAATATGCATACTTGAATATTCATCAATATCTCAGTTAATGTCCATACATAGGTTTTCATTGACTACTGAGTGTCCAAAGAAACGTTGGTTCCGTACGAGCTTCATTATCATTAATATAAACTTCATATGAATAAGAGTTCATCAGGTCAAACAACAATCAATACTCAAGTTGAAGCAAACTGAGCGTAACCGAAATAATGTGGGTAAGTCCTTGCTTGAGTCCAAACGTTTATTTTACGAAACAACAGATGACGACATTATATATATTATTCATTGATAGCATACATCTATAATTTAGTACATTGTGAATCCATATCATATTCTCAGTCCGTGTCCAGTAAAAATGAATCCACATCGCCAGAACAGCATAGCTGTGTGCACGCGTAGTTGGGGTTTCCAACAACCGACAATGAGCGTATGCGTCTGATAAATATTATCATATGGACTGAAATATTCTTCTTAGAAGTTGGTTATATACCAATCTATTATATTACTTTATTCACATACATTTGGACTGCCCCTGAGTCCCTACTTCGAAATACTTATATAAATATGTGGCAATACAATGCCTAACACTGGACATCCATAGGACGCGTCTTCACAGCTTGACGGTCAACGTAAAAAGGGTCTCGTATCTAAGTCACGATGTGTGACATACCAACGCCAACACGTCATAAATCGATCGTGTACATAGCGTTCAATAGACCGCAAATTCTTAATCTCAAATTATATTAAACGCTGTGACCCTAGAAATAACACAATGCCAAACATAGCAGACGGCTTCAATAAAATACCGTAACAACAACCCATTGTTTTCTGTCTCCTATAGTGATCGACCAGACGTTATTGTATTTGATGAGAATGTATTGTCGGCGTAATAAATCATGTTAACGTTGTACTCAACGTGTTATGCGATGACCTATTCGCGTTCCTGTGCCAGTTTGCTGTGCTGAAGACATATACCCTAGAAGAACCTATGAACCGGGCATACGGTGGGTGTTAAACATCTAACGACACGTATCGTAACAATATTGTAACAGTGAAATTTTCTTACACTGGACACAATTTTACAGCCACGCTCACACACTTTAGATACATTAATTCGAAGATACCCATATGCTTAGACGCCTAACGTGGTAAATACATGAATACACTGATACAGAGTGTGTTTACACAAAGTCAAAGATACATACATAATGATAAAATAGTTATATAGGCACACATACATTGATAACAATGTTATGGCTACGCAAAGACATAAATAGGTGTAGTCAAACTGGTAGAATCCACACATGCACATACATTCACAATCACCGCCATTTACTGTCACAGACACTTACTGTAAAAGTCGAAGATACTTACTGTCATGTATACAGACATTAAATGACATAGTCAAAGACATTTACAGTCACAGTCAAACCGTATCTTTTATTGGAGAACCAAATCAGACTTATAAAGCACAGGAAATCTCTACATGCTAATAAGGAATACGGGACTAGGAAACTGAAGAAACATGGAGTCAGAAAAGGAATCTATTGTCAAATTAAAGACACCCCAGACGCGTGTAAGAGACCGACTCGTCTCTTTTATTCATCTGAGAAACACGTATGCATTCAAGATTGGCGTAAGTAATGCATTTTTCATTCTATGTTTTATTACTAACATGTTAACTAATATATATATATATATATATATATATATATATATATATATATATATATATATATATATATATATATATATATATATATATATATATATATTTAATTATGTAAATTATAATGTGTGAAAATTGCTACAGGGCGCCCAAGTCATTTGAGGCTGGCAACTTCAGTATCTAGAATGATGATTCATGAACGGTCTGGTGGTTGCTTTATTAATAGTTTCCTAAAGAGAACTAAAAGCATAACGTAGTTCCAGGTTCTCTGTGGAGCTGGGAGGGAAAAGATGAAAGAAATGTTGTACATTCTAAGTATAAAACTTACATTTTCAAAGCACTGCAAATGTCCCTAAAAGCATAGTCACTTTAAAATTAATGTAAGTTTTCAAGCTTAAACCAGTGAAAATGTCTATGTGAAAATATTCATTTTAAAGTAATAGAAGTTTCACACTTTTCAATCAGTGTAAAATATAAATGAAAACATTTTCAATTTATATTGTGAACACTTATCAAGCAGTGGAGATGTATATGTAAACAGACTCTATTTGTATTATTAACCTTTTCTTTTGAATATAAAGTAACTGTGAAATCTATTATATTTAAATGTAAAGAAAGTTTTATCCCGAGGGATTAAACTTAATTCTCATCGAGGGTAAAGTCTGAGTAATTGGGATCATGGTATGGGAAGATACGAACCCATAACTATGGGTTGGAAAACGGAATACTCAGAAGTGCATTCGTTTCTATTCTTTTATCATAGTTGTTGGTGGTACCAGTAGAAAGTACTATCTCTGTAACAAGAAGGGAACCCTGGCCTAAGCTTTAAGACGAAGGACGCACGTAGTAGACTCTCCTTGACGTTTCTGAGAAACGAGCTACCTCCGACAGAGACGAGCGCGAGCAGAGTGAAAAGAACCAACCCATAAGAAGGAGCAGAACCGTCATTGGCAGCTAAGTTCAAATCTATGCTGCCACTTGACCATCTTGTAACATCACATTCCTTAAAATCTAAGATTATAACTTTCTTGATCCATAACTATTCAAATTATTTCCAACTATTAAAATCCAAAGTGGTGTTACAAATTTAACTTCGATTTAATCATTTCAAAGTTAAGGCATGTTTGTCTCAGTCATATTACTTCACACAATCTAAACAGAGCTATACTAAAATAATATAATTCCACTTAGTAAATCAGGCTTAAACGAGCTGAAAATAATAAGTTCTTAAATCCTTCACAAAAGCGTCAGCAGATTACAGAATTAACGTGCTCAGCAACAGCCAGCATTGTTTTCGCGTATCTGAATATCTTGTGAAGACTCCCATGTGATAGAAGCTTTACCACTCTTCTATTTGCATTTCTGCTAAGAGTGATCTTGTGTAAAGATAGACTCCATTGAAGCCTATATTAGATACTCTTGAGTTCTGACCACTGTAATGTGATAGGGTGGGCGAGAGATGATGATGCTGTTGTGATATGTGATCACTTTCTTGCACACTCGCACCAACCCGAACAACAATAAAACTCTTGATTCGAAGGCAGGGGCTGTATTTATTCATACAACCCAGTCAGTAAACCAAACCCACAAAGCAAACTAATGAAGCAAACAAACCAAACAAACAAAACACCCAGCCAGTGCTCAATTGCTAATCCTGAAACGCAAACAAAGCACCGACTAGTTAAAATCTTAATAGTTAAATAACGAGAAACGATACTCTCACCTGCCAAACAGTCGTTCCACGCTACCTGACACACTAAACTATCATCACACACACTCATGCATGTCGTCCAATGAGACTAGTATGGTGTTGTGCATGAGGTTGGCAATCTCACTATGTAACACAAATAGCTACCGAAACCACAACTGCACAAACATTTGAATACTTGTGAGGGATTCATGCGGAGGCCAGCTATATTGGTGGCCCCATACACCATAAGGAGCGAGAAGAGAAATATATATCTCCAAGTGAGCCCACGTGCTCTCATCAACCATTCTACACATAACAATAATTAAATGATATTGAAATGTGCATAAAATAATATTAAACGATTTGTACAACGAATACTCTCATTAATGAGCATAAACCACCATCTCGCAACTGATCCATTTAAATATTCGCCCCTGCTCTCTGAAGCATGTCGTATATGCCGACTGGTGAGATTAGGAACTCATCATATGAAACACATGTTACAGAAACCAACCACGGTTATAGCATATAACTGTTTCGTGCATGCTTCTGTTGCATTCAGCCGCACTGGTGTCGCCATGCTCCGCAAGGAGCAAACAGAGGAACGTTTATTTCTCAAACGTGCTTCACGTATCAAAAGTAGGGGTATCATATTTACAAGGCATATTAATAACTAGAATTAAATACATCACCTAAAGAAAATTTAACACGAAAACTATGTACTGTACACAACCAGGTGTAACTAACCTCGACTGACACAATAAAACAATTATCGTGAAATAAACTTTAACCTAAACTATCTCCTCCATTACTAAAGAAAATTACATTAACCTGCCTTCACCCATATGTCAATTCACACAATATAAAAAAAATAATATCACTAGGCCTTTAAACCGTGGTAACTAAGCGTGCTATTGACTCACAGGCGCAACCTTTATGCACATTTAATACGTGGCCCTGGCTGCCATCTTGCCAACAGTCAATATTAGTAGTAGACTGCTTTTCTGCCCGGCCTCACGAATGAAATAGGTTCCTACTGTGACAGCGCCATCTTGAGATCTGTCGTTCTCGGCGCTGGCCCCATCTTGTCAGCCATATTGTCTCCGTGGTTCACCCATCTTGTCAGCCATATTGTCTCCGTGGTTCACCCATCTTGTCAGCCATGTTGTCTCTGTGGTTTAGTGCCTTTTCATCACGTTATCTTCAAGAAGATTTATTACAAGGCCATAATAAAGCCTACAAATTAGTTGTGTTTTTGCTCTAGAAATAGTTGTGTATATTCGTGTTTTCATGCCTTCTAGAGCAATAATCGTGTGTGTTATCTGTGTGGCGCAAATTAATACGCACAGCGCGCAGTAAGTTGAGTGATGAGCCTAGTGCCTATATAAGAGATAGCGAGCGGCGAGACAGGCCTATTTTTGAGAGAGCCGCCCAGAAGAGAACAGACGAAGTTAGACGCCAGAGTCAATCTGTGTCAATCTGTAGATGCCTTGAGCAAGTGAGTTAAGTTAGATTAGCATTAGTGTTCTATAATTCTGTAATTATATTGAGCGTGGCTATTTTAATGTTTAGCTAAATAGATAGATAAATGTGAAAGTTTAAAAGCGATTATTTCATTTATCAGAAAGGCAAATACCGTATGAAGCTATTTCACGTGAATTTAGATGATATTAACTTGTTAGCTAAATAGCAAGATGACAGCCACGTGGTGATGACTTTAGTTTTAGTTGTTAAGTTAAGAATAATTATATTTTTGTTCTTGAATGTAAGAGTAATTAAGTGTATTTCACGATTATTGATTATTCTACTGTTTATCGTTTGTGGGTTACTCTGAGTGAGGTGAGATATGTATTTAGATTTCTGGAGAGCGCGAGGCCACTCCTTTGTTGAGACAGGTGTTTCTCTAGTTGCTCCTTGTGGAGCATGGAAACACCAATGTGGATGGTGTCCATCACAAGCCGACAAGAAGCATTTTTATGGTTGTGTTTCATGTGATGAGATCCCAATCTCATCAGGGGTCATATACGACACGCTTGTGGCCAGGCGCACCAGTCGTCACTTACGACATGTTCAGGGTGCAGGAACGAGTATTGATGTGGGTCGGTTGAGGGGTAGTAGTTTATTCTCATTATTGAGAGTATTGGTTGTACAGGTATTGAAGAATATTATTTTATGTCCAGTTGATTATTATTGTTATGTGAACAATGGTTTGTGAGAGCACGTGGGCGTACTTCGAGATGTATATTTCTCTTCTCCGCTCCTGAGGGAGCATGGGGCCACCAGTGTCGTTTGCCTCCGCATGAAGCATTCAGATGCTCCTGCAGTAGTAGTTTTGGTAGCAACCTATGTTACACGGTGAGATTGCCAGCCTCATGCACAACACCATACTAGTCGCATTGGACGACACGCATGAGTGTGTGTGTGTGTGTGATAGTTGAGTGTGTGCTCTTGCAGGAGTGGTTTCGGTAGCAACCTATGTTGCACGGTGAGATTGCCAGCCTCATGCACAACACCATACTAGTCGCATTGGACGACACGCATGAGTGTGTGAGATAGTTGAGGGTGTCAGGTGAGCACATGTTTGCCGTATGGTAAGTGTTATTATGTATGCTATTGATGTTCACTTAGACATTGTTTTGTATATTTTTTTTTTCAGACAGTCTATGAACACTGACTGGGTGTTTGTTTGTTTGGTGTTCGGTTCTGTTCGATAAAATTAAATGTTGATCTGTATAAGGCTTTGGGTTACTTGAATTGTTAAGTCTGCTGCTGAGAGGGTTGCAAGCAACCAATAATTGCAACCCCTGTCAAACGATCCTTTATAAATTTTCTTAGTGCACGGGTCTTGGGTGTGAGGTACATCTAGCCCCTGTCACACTACTATATTCGCTTTTCTTGCTTGGTCTAATGAATGAAATAATTGTTACTAAACTCTCACAGCTGTGATTTGGACTGAACGTGCCTAATAAAACCTATCCACTAACCTATCCCTTCAAAACTAACTCTAATGTCCTTAAAAAAATCTCTTAAGAATTCACATTTATTTATCTATTTCGTTAAACACGATACCAAATAGATGGCAGACTTACATCTCTATATTCTTTCTAACACTATGGGCCGAACTGTTGAGGAATCACTTACCTAAATTAACTCACGTGTTCAAGGCATCTACAGATCGACTCTGGTTTCTTTCTCTGGGTGTCTCACATCCTGCCTCTACCGCGAATTTCACCAAACTGACCCTTCTCCTGCGTAAGACTTTCCACATGCCAGCAATGCGGGCTCGCGCAGTCACGTGGGCTGGCAATCACGTGGGCTGCCCGCACATAAAAAATATATGGGCGTTAAACACATAAATATGACATGAACTTGAGGGAGCCTCTGAGGTGTTTTTATGGTCCCATCACAGTAAGACCACTACTGCAAAGCAGGGGATGGAATACCGTCACAAGAGGAAGCACTGTCCGTGGATGCTGATGCATAATGTCCCTGACAAACCGTGAGAACTGGAAAAACTGTCGACAACATCAACATTATTTTGGCCTTTTGTTGTGTCTGAAAGTTTTTGCCAAAATAAAAATTGTTCAGTGATTTATCCATTACAAACAAACCAATAAAAATTGTTCAGTGATTTATCTATTACAAACAAACCAAGAAACATTGTTCAGTGATTTATCCATTACAAACAAATCTACTGAATGTTAGCAGTTGAGCTTCTCCAGTGACATCAGTTTACTCGTCCAAATGAATAAGAAAAAAATCGACTTCTTGAATGTTAGTTATCACTTGTGACATAACTTCTAGGGACATGTCTTGTATTCGCCGACAAATAGTTTTATCTGACATACGGATTTTCAAAATCTCGTTTTCTTATTCCTTGCCAGACATAATATTTATAATTGTATAGCATGCTAGTAAAATGACTGACTCAGCAGTTGTATATGATTTCATCATTGTTGCCTTGACTTCGGCATAGCTTGCTTCTTGAGCTTTGTCAGAAATAGTTGCGATTTTGGTCATTATTTAGCTTGGCGTGTTTGACCAGGTATAAGCCTGTTCAAATATTCACTTGTTTTCTTCACATAAATGTAAGTGCTTTGTTTAATGGTGTATTTTCAACTTACTTGGAACAATAGCTTGGTTTGCCAGTTTCTCACTACAAAACAACACACTTAAGACGTGGCTGCTCTTCTCCAGATTAAATGAATCCAAAGGACAAATAGTCTTCATTATACAGTACTAGCACGAGACGGTTTTAGAACTAACATTAACTATACCAGAACTAGTACCAGTGTTACGTTTTACATTATACAGTATTAGCACATGACGGTTTTAAAACTAACATTAACTTTACCAGAACTAGTACCAGTGTTACGTTTTACATTATACAGTACTAGCACATGACGGTTTTAGAACTAACATTACTATACCAGAACTAGTACCAGTGCTACGTTTTACATTATACAGTACTAGCACATGACGGTTTTAGAACTAACATTAACTATACCAGAACTAGTACCAGTGTTACGTTTTACATTTTACTGCACACACGAGACAGTGTTTGTTATTAGTCGTTTGCGCACTAAAATGTAATAGTGAGAAAAGAGACGCATTAATGACGTTGGATGACGAGTGTCGGGGAAGATGAGTTCCGGCTGTGTAGGCCTGAGGACCTGCAACGTATATGGGAAGTGTATAAGTAAAGTGTAGCTAGCTAGAGCCACGGGTAAATCGGGTATTTATCCCAATGTGTTAACAAATGTGTTCTTGAAGGACTGTGTTTCACACAGATGATTGTAAGGCTGACTGGAGCCCTGTGATAATGGAATGTGTTAGGAAAATCAATATATCTGCATATGGATTGGCCGCCTAACCATGGATGTATGTTTAAAGGCGGGCGTGTGTACGATGAGGATTACTCATAAATGATGACACGTGATGTCAAGGCATTCCGTGTTTTATTGATTCAGTTTGATGTTTGCAAGTTTGGAGGATTACAGTTGATTTAATTTCTGTTTGTTGATGATAGACATAGTCCCCTTTTGAACCATACGATGATAAGCACTTTTTATTATCAGCCTCGGTCACGTCAGCCCACGTAACAACCAGCTACACTTGATTCATTGTTATCATCTAACTTACATGTTTTTTTTTAAATTAGAAATATATTGATATTTAATAAGCCCTAACAAATAAAAATAAACTAACTTCATAAATAACAGAATAACTAAATCTAAATAACAAACACAAGTGCGGAAAGGTTCCCTGTAGACCATGTGTCGTATAGTGATTTCCTCATGTAATGATTATCTTGATCATGTTTGAATGAGTTGATCTTCTCTTTCAGTACATGGAAAGTTCATTACATGAGAAGTTCACTACAAGAGAAGTTCACTACAAGGGAAGTTCATGTCTTAAGAGGTTTTGATGTTCCTAAATGTATAGGCTATCCTGGACAAATAGGTGTATCAGAGGATACCAGGATAGTGAGAGATAAGAGACTGGTCTTATAAGAAATACCTTCTTCTCTGAAAAGAGCAAGGGTGTATAGACAATTAAGATGGGGTCAAGCTATGTAAGTTCTCAGAGTAGATGATGATAAGCTCTGAGTCCCTAACCGCTACCTCTACTGATCCCAAATGATTTAGCTACGGATCTAGGGGAATGTATTTACTTTATTTAATGATTAACTTCAAACAGAACTTGAACTTAATAAAATTAATTAAGCAAGGCTGTATGAAAGTTTATGTACAATTTAATTTTCCTGAACCTCAATCTTTTGGGTCAGGAATTATCAAAATCAAGAAAGGTTATTTACATAATGAAATAAATAATTTGGAAACTCTGGTCCATGTCTTTTAAAGGGTCACTGGAATGACTACACGTACTGTTCTTGTTCTTAATATTTATACTGCTACCAGTTCTACACTGCAAGGTCTACTACTGTCATCATCCCACAGTGGTTACGTTTTATTGGGTGAATAAGGTTGGATGAATCGCCATGGCCTTTCTAAAGGACTTATCTTCAGAATGTTGCTGCTTCAGTCCTTTTAATAGTAGTCAGGATCACCAACTCTGTGACTCCTGGCTGAGAAGATGGGGTCTATCTCCTGTCTTTATATGGAGCTCTCAACTCCCAAACGCACTTCTTCTCAAGTAACTGCAGCCACGAGATAAATTCGTGATATAACCTGAAATAGAAGGACAACCCCGCCCATGTAGAGATCTGCCTCAATCAATTCACCCCTAAACCATATTAAAACTTACCATGGTCAGTCCTTTGTGATAAAAAGTTGCACAAGACCTTGAATTCTAGTGTCTACCATCAGTTTTCAGGCCATAACTCTGTCTTTGGGTTAATCAATGCTTGGGTACCTCGTCCATGTTTGGCTTCCATACAATAATCATGGCAAGTACAATACATCATGTGACCTGTTGATTACGTCATTCTAACCTTCCCTATATGTTTATCACATGATGTATGAACAGTGTGTCACTCCAGAAGAAACTACTACATTAAATCGCTTCTAACACTCACTGTCGTAAATTTGCAAACACTATACACCAATTTTTCAAGTCGAACAAGTCTGCTACTACACACATTGCTGCGTAGGTCAGCGTGACCCAACACATCTCGTTGTCAGTTACACTTTCAAATAAATATGGCACACAAAGCCTGTTTACTTTACAGGTCAATTCTTTAACAAAGTATGCAAATAAAATTATCAATCTTACCCTCAGGTAAATAAGTTCACACACACTCAAACTGACTGGCTGTAAAAGGGTTCTTAGTCTGCTCTACCAGTCCAACCGGCAAAGGCTTGGTCTACAGTCTTTTTTGTATACGTCAGCTCAGTGTGATTTTTATGATTTCAATGGAGGAAAACTACAAAAGTTTGTTACTATTTATAGCAATACACCCAGCCAATCAGTGGAAAGTTAAAAAGTTAATTTTTGAGACTTGTATTTATGTGATTTTAAACGTGTCTGTATGATCTGACTCAATTTGAATATTTTATATCATAGTTATTTGTAGACCGATTTTAATTATTAAAAGTGATAATTAAACGGCCAATTTTTCTCTATCGTTCTATATAGGTTTCCTTTAGTTATTTTTTTGCATTTCCATCTGGGTAATTTTTAAGCAATTAATGTGGGCCTTACCCTGATGTGAAAATCTCACTAAATTAAATTTCCTACTACTATAAAAAAAATTTTTATGAGGGGATCTTTATGTTCGTATGTTAAGCAATATCAGCGCTATAATTTAAGATATCCCTTTCATGTTAATTATCTTTAGTTATTAAGAAATAAATTATCTAAGTTCGGTAAAAAATACAAAATAGGCATTTATTTCTCGTCAACCAAAATTTTCATACCACTACATAATATGGAAACGATTTGATTGGTTGTTAAATTTATACTATGCTGATCGATAATTTTTGGGGTGGGCGGTAACATTTTACTTGTTTCCTATAAAAATTCAAATACACTAGATAAATGGTTGGCGGTAAATTTGACTTGCCCCTCAGAAAAATTTCAAATACTGTAGTTATTTATAGATTTAAAAATATGATAGCTAGTTTGTTTTTGAGCTGGGAATTTGAGCGTGTTGTCATAAGGATTCACTTCACTACATATCTCCCCCGTTAGAAAAGCGTGAACCACTAGTGCAGCTTTCATATCTGTATACAATCACGTTCAAATAGACTCCACTATGCCTTAGTGTGATCCTGGATTCCTGCAGGTGTGTGCCTACTCAAGAAATCTGCCCCAACGTTCTGCGATCCCGGAATGTACTCAATGGTAAACGAGTAAGTTTGTATGAGAAGAGACCACCTTAATCGTGCATTACCATGTTTTGCCTGGGCCAGAAAAACCAGTGGCTGATGATCGCTTTGTACCACGAATTGCCTACCATACAGATAGATTTGGAATTTCTTTATTGCCCAGACAAAGGCTAAACACTCTTTTTCTATTGTGGAGTAATTTTTCTCCGCTTTGTTCAATTTGCGGCTGGCATAAGCAACTGGGTTCAATTCTCCGTCTGTGGTTGAGAACATTTGTAACAACGTGGCTCCCAATCCCACATTACTAGCGTCCGTTCTCACCACAAATTCCTGCCTCAAATCAGGTAACTTCAATATGGGCTTACTGGTGAGTTTCTGCTTCAGCTCATTATATGCCAGCTCACATTCTGCTGACCACTCTATTTGGTCTGGTTTTCCCTTACGAGTTAGATCTGTCAGAGGAGCACACGCCGAGTTAAAATTCTGGATATATTTTTGGTACAACCGACAAAGTGAAACAAAGGACCTCACATCTTTCTTAGTCTGTGGTCGGGGTGCTCTCTGTAATGTTTCTAAGTTCTTAGGATCAGGGGTCATACTACCCTGATGTACAGTGTGTCCCAGGATCTCCAATTCCCTGCATCCAATACATCATTTGGTGGGTCTAGTAGTTAAATTTGCCTCCCTGAGCCTGTCAAATAACATATTTAGGGAGTCTAAATGTTCCTTAAATGTTTCACTGGCAATGAGGATGTCATCCATGAAATTAGTAATACATGGATTTTCAGGGGATCCAAGAGTTTTCTCATCATTCTGGAAAACACACTCGGAGCATTCGTCAAACCAAAAGGCAACATATTGAACTCATAAAGCCCATCCGAGGTGCTGAAGGCCAGATAAGGTCGAATCTCAGGCTTCACTGGAATCTGATAATATCCCTTACTGAGATCTACTTTTGAAAAATACTTTGCCTTATTCAACCGGGCAAACAGTTGATTAGTATCAGGTAATGGATCCACCTGACTTTCTGTAACAGCATTCAGTTTCCTATAATCTATGCACATCCTATGTTCCCCAGAGGGTTTTCTCAACAATACCACACTGGAGCTATAAGGAGATTCACTGTAAGAAATAATTCCTTCCTGTAATAGATATTCTATCTCTCCTTTTAAAGCTTGCTCTTTAGCGAATGGGATAGTATAGGCTCTCATACAGATGGGTGTTGGGCCTAGCAATTTCATATCATACTCCAACAAGTTGGTGTGCCCCGGTTTGTCCGTTAACACGTCTGTATGATTCTCCAGAACCTTCTGAATCTTCTCCCTCTGCCCTTTTGTCAGGTGATTGCTGACTTTTACCTGTGCAGGAGTTTCGCAGGTTTTCAGTGGGTATTCATATGAGGTGAGAGGTTCATTTTTCATTTCAGTGGCTATGGCCAAGGTCATTAAATGTGCCCCTTCCAAAACTCTTCTATCATGGTATTTCTTGAAGAGTTTCACATGATAGACTTTTTCCTTTCCCTTTTTGTCTATCTTGTAATTAGTTCTAGATACCTTTTCCAGAACTGTGTATGGACCCTGCCATCCTATCTGAAGTTTGTTGCTGCTGCCGGGTAACAGAAGAAGCACCTTCTCCCCCACAGCAAGCTCCCTATCCTTCGCTTTCCTGTTATAATACTCAGCATGCTTCTTTCTGGCTTTTCTCAAATTATCATTTGCTAGTTTCCAGCCAGTTTTTAATCGAGAGGTCAACTCGTTCACATACTGATATGATGAGGTTACAGTCTCTTCTGCTTTCTCATCTGTCCATGTCCTCAATAAGGCTTCCAATGGACCTTTAATGGGCCGGCCAAATAACAAGGTTGCCGGTGCCATTCTCGTTGAATTATGGGGGACTTCCCGATAAGCAAATAAGGCCGCGGGTAAGTATTGATCCCATGTGTCAGGTTTTTTATGTGCCAGCTTTCTCAGGATAGAAATAAGTATTCCGTTGAACCTTTCCACTTGCCCGTTCCCTTGGGCGTGATACGGACTACAGTGAAAGTGCCTGGCTTGAAAGATCCTGTAAACTTCCTCAGTTAGTTTCCCCTTGAACTGTGATCCATTATCAGTCAATATCTGGTGGGGAAATCCTAACCTTGTGAATATTGTAAGTAACGCCTCTGCCACATGTTTAGTGTCGATTGATGACATGGCTACTGCCTCTCCCCACATAGAACAAGTGTCCACCAGAGTAAGAATATACCTGTTTCTCCTCTTGGTTCGTGTGAGAGGTCCAACAATATCCACTGCAACTCTCTCAAAAGGGGTTTCCATGATTGGCATTTCACCAAGAGTTGCAGGTGCAGTCCAATGTTTTGGAGCTACCCTTTGACATTCTGGGCAGGATTTTACATATCTTTTTATATCTTCAGTTATTCCTGGCCAGACGTAGTGACAAGCTATACGCTGCCCTGTGGTACTAATCCCCATATGACCACTGAAAGGGATAGCATGGCCTAACTCCATCACATTTTCCCTATATGAAGATGGAAGAACTAGTTGTCCATGACCATTGGATCCTGTTCCAGCCTTCCTATACATCAACTTATTCTTCATATAAAATTTTCCTTTGTTTAGAGGGGTATGGCTTTTTGGTAGTTTTCTGAAACACGGCCTTAATGATTTATTCTCAGCCTGTGCCTTCCTCATCTTCTCTGGATGAGTATTTATTGGGTTATCTTCCTCCTTCCTTGACTGTGACCTGGTCTGTACTGCTGCCATAATCACTGGTCTTTTGGGACTTTCCAAAAACACATATCTACACCCCAATATCAGAGGGTAGATTGGTTCATTTATCACTGCTGCTCTAATCACTCCTTCCACATAGCGAGTTGTTACTTTTATTCTTGCAATGGGAAGTGTCATGGTTGCTACTCCTTAGTTGCGCATTGTATCTCCACTGATTCTGTGGTATATTGATCTGGGTGCACTAGGTTAGAACACACAACGGAGTCAAAATTTAATCCAGTATCATAAAGGTATTTGATAGTGGCCCCATTGCATACTACTTCTTCACATACAGGGGGATGATGAGGTTCGTGCTGTCCTGTAGACAGTTCCTTCTTTCCCATGTTTCCTGTTTTAAGCCATGCAGCGAAATATGGAGGGTTTCTCTTCCTACAGTCTTTTGTATGATGATTATTTAACTTACACATTTTACACCATTTTCCTTCTGGTCTGTAGAGTTTCTTTTCATTTACCTGAGGGTTTTTGTCTCTAGGATCAAATCTAGGCCTATCATAACTTTGTTTAAATCTATGTGGGTGATCCCTATTGTCAAACTTGTTCTGATTTGGGGGTTTTGTTACTATCTGCTTGTTTCTTTTTCACACCAGCTATTTCTGACTGGGCTGACTGATATCTCTCATCAACATTGAGAACCTCCCCCAATCACTCGGCCCCTTGTTCCATGAGAAATGTTCTCAAGTCTGGAGCCATGGACTCTCTTAACTGCTCCATCATGACCATTTCTTTCAGGTCTTGGGTTTTCCCAAAAGCAGTCCATTTCTCCAAGTAGGTTTCTAGTCTTGCCGAGAATTGGTGGTATGTTTCTCCAGACATCAGCTTACTATTCCTAAATTTCTTTCTATAAAATTCAGCATTCTTCTATCTAACTAACAATGCTTGTTTTAGGAGGTCATAGTTTTCTTGATCCTCTCTGCTTAATTTAGAGAAAACTTCATACGAAGTTCCCCTCAACCCTTGTGATAGTTTTTAATCTCCACTTTTCTTTCTCTAGCCCATAGTTAGTAGCTAGTCTCTCATATCTATTGAGAAATGACTCAATGTCATCGTCTTTCTCTACGATGTGGTCTAAGTGGAAATTCATGGCTGAATTTGAGACACCCTGAATTACACTAGAGTCAGAGGTAGTTGGGTTGCTTCCATTATCTATAACATGTTCTTGAAGTTCCATTTCTTTTAGTCTTAACTCATGTTCTCTTTGCAACCGCCTTTCAGCCTTTCATCTGCCTCCATCTGCCTATCCTCCTTTTTAGCCTCCATATTTCTAGCCTCCTTTTCAACCTCCATCTGCCTAGCCTCCTTTTCAGCCTCCATCTGCCATATTTTTGCCTCATCCTCTAACCTCATAGTCTCCCTATCAGCCTCTAATTGTAATCTTTTCTCTTCAGTTAACCTTCTATCTTCTCTTTCTATAAATTTATCACATTCAGAAGTAACGTACTGAATCATCGCGTCCCCACTTAGGCCAAAGTCTTTTGCCGCCTGCATTTTAGCAGATCTAAATTTTGCCAAGTCTGCCATTCTCTTTCACTCTTACACAAATTATTAACAACTTATATTATCAATTAGGAAATACTACCTAATTTACTTAACTATAGCCAATGACAGCTCATCCAATTCACCACAATTTGTTTAATTTTATTAGCTTTATTATTCCCTACAGTAAGAGCCCCAGGGTATGATGGAAAAATCCCGGACAGGACACCACTATGTCATAAGAGGTTTTGATGTTCCTAAATGTATAGGCTATCCTAAACAAATAGATGTATCAGAGGATACCAGGATAGTGCCAGATAAGAGACTGGTCTTATAAGAAATACCCCCTTCTCTGAAAAGAGCAAGGGTGTATAAACAATCAAGATGAAGTCAAGCTATGTAAGTTCTCCTAGTAGATGATGATAAGCTCTGAGTCCCTAACCGCTACCTCTACTGATCCCAAATGATTTAGCTACGGGTCTAGGGGAATGTATTTACTTTATTTAATGATTAATTTCAAACAGAACTTGAACTTAATAAAATTAATTAAGCAAGGCTGTATGAAAGTTTATGTACAATTTAATTTTCCTGAACCTCAATCTTTTGGGTCAGGAATTATCAAAATCAAGAAAGGTTATTTACATAATGAAATAAATAATTTGGAAACTCTGGTCCATGTCTTTTAAAGGGTCACTGGAATGACTACACGTACTGTTCTTGTTCTTAATATTTATACTGCTACCAGTCCTATACTGCAAGGTCTACTACTGTCATCATCCCACAGTGGTTACGGTTTATTGGGTAAATAAGGTTGGAAGAATCTCCATGTCCTTTCTAAAGGACTTATCTTCAGAATGTTGCTGCTTCTGTCCTTTGAATAGTAGTCAGGATCACCAACTCTGTGACTCCTGGCTGAGAAGATGGGGTCTATCTCCTGACTTTATATGGAGCTCTCAACTCCCACACGCTCTTCTTCTCAAGTAGCTGCAGCCACGAGGTAAATTCGTGATATAACCTGAAATAGAAGGACAACCCCGTCCATGTAGAGATCTGCCTCAATCAATTCCCCCCTAAACCATATTTAAACTTACCATGGTCAGTCCCTTGTGCTAACAAGTTG
This sequence comes from Oreohelix idahoensis, assembly GCA_024509875.1. Taxonomy (NCBI): domain Eukaryota; kingdom Metazoa; phylum Mollusca; class Gastropoda; order Stylommatophora; family Oreohelicidae; genus Oreohelix; species Oreohelix idahoensis. The sequence goes on from JAMPIV010004095.1 coordinate 164,080, forward strand.
CACAAGACCTTGAATTCTATTGTCTACTATCAGTTTTCAGGCCATAACTCTTTCTTTGGGTTAATCAATGCTTGGGCACCTCGTCCATGTTTGGCTTCCATACAATAATAATGGCAAGTACAATACATCATGAGACCTGTTGATTACTTTATTCTAACCTTCCCTATATGTTTATCACATGATGTATGAACAGTGTGTCACTCCAGAAGAAAATACTACATTAAATCGCTTCTAACACTCACTGTCGTAAATTTGCAAACACTATACACCAATTTTTCAAGTCGAACAAGTCTGCTGCTACACACATTCCTACGTAGGTCAGCGTGATCCAACACATCTCGTCGTCAGTTACACTTTCAAATAAATATGGCACACATAGCCTGTTTACTTTACAGGTCAATTCTTTAACAAAGTATGCAAATAAAATTATCAATCTTACCCTCAGGTATATAAGTTCACACACACTCAAACTGACTGGCTTTAAAAGGGTTCTTAGTCTGCTCTACCAGTCCAACCGGCAAAGGCTTGGTCTACATTCTTTTTTGTATACGTCAGCTCAGTGTGATTTTTATGATTTTAATGGCCGAAAACTACAAAAGTTTGTTACTATTTATAGTAATACACCCAGCCAATCAGAGGAAATTCAAAAAGTTAATTTTTGAGACTTGTATTTATGTGATTTTAAGCGTGTCTGTATGATCTGACTCAATTTGAATATTTTATATCATAGTTATTTGTAGACCGATTTTAGTTATCAAACGTGATAATTAAACGGCCAATTTTTCTCTATCGTTCCATATAGTTTTCCTTTAGTTATTTTTTTGCATTTCCATCTGGGTAATTTTTAAGCAATTAATTTGGGCCTTACCCTGATGTGAAAATCTCACTTAATTACATTTCCTACTTCTATAAAAAAAATTTGTATGAAGGAATCTTTATGTTCATATGTTAAGCAATATCAGCGCTATAATTTAAGATATCCCTTTCATTCTAATTATCTTTAGTTATTAAGAAATAAATTATCTACGTTCGGTCAAAAACACAAAATAGGCATTTATTTCTCGTCAACCAAAATTTTCTTACCACTACAAAATATGGAAACGATTTGATTGGTTGTTAAATTTATACTATGCTCTTCGATAATATGTGGGGTGGGCGGTAACTTTTTACTTGTTTCCTATAAAAATTCAAATACATTAGATAAATTGTTGGCGGTAAATTTGACTTGCCCCTCAGAAAAATTTCAAATACTGTAGTTATTTATAGATTTAAAAATACGATAGCTAGTTTGTTTTTGAGCGGGGAATTTGAGCGTGTTGTCATACGGATTCACTTCACTGCAGTTCACCACAAGCTAAGATCGACGCAAGGGAAGTTCACCACAAGGGAAGTTCACTACAAGGGAAGTTCAGTACAAGGGAAGTTCACTACAAGGGAAGTTCACTACAAGAGACGTTCACTACAAGAGAAGTTCACTACAAGGTCAGTTCACCGCACGGGAAGTTCACCACAAGGGAAGTTCAGTACAAGGGAAGTTCACTACAATTTAAGTTCAGTACAAGGGAAGTTCACTTCAAGGGAAATTCACTGCAACGCACGGTGGCTCGACAAGGGTGAAAGATGGGGTTGTAGTAGTACATTGCTGATTTTGTTAGGTAGGGGGGGGTGTAGGGGATCTAGGATCTAGAACAATAGGTAGGGACGTTCTTAAAATGTTACAATAACAATTATTTTTAAAAATTAAACTGTTATTGTTTTCATTCATCTTGACCTTTTATGAAAAATATACAATACTTCTATAATTTACCTCAACGATTGTTTTCATTTCTCAGTTTTTTTTTCACTTTTTATAGACCTTTTCCCTGGCACTCACGGCACACCAGCGGGCCCTTCCCGGCACACCGGTTTAAAATCACTGCTCTATGTGAGGCAAAATATGTTCTCCTAGTGACAAAGATACATATCTTGTCAGCATTGTACACATTACAAAATGTAATAGGAAGTTCGTGTGTCAGATATCCGGTTTAAAAGATGTGCATATGGAAAACAAAATTAAATCAAAGACCGAAAATCTATTGATTTATGGGGTTGTGAGCAAAGGGTAATAATCCTAAATAGGTATTAAAAGTAGTGTTTTTACACCCCTTGAGGGATACAGTGTTGACAAGTTCGGAGTTTTGTTTTTTAAAGTGAGTTTAACTACACGTTAGTAAATTGCACGCAGAGGAACTTTATAGTTGAAGTGAATTGTTTTGTTCTAGAAAGTTTGGGTAGTTATCGTCGTAAATCGTGGTACACAATATGATCAGTCAGGTCTGAAACGCGAGTAGCGTTAGAAAGCAAGTTTGCTTGTGTTAAAATTTGAAGTGGCAAGCGCAAATGAAGGCTATCATCGGACAATAAGGCCAAATGAGTCTGGCTAGTTGTCTGTGATGACATACAAGTTCATAACTATTGTCTAGACACTCATTCGTTTGGTACCCCACTATTATACATGATAGTTTATTTTTTTATTATGTGGTCACGAGAGACAGTGTTGCCATTTTCAAGAATGTACAAGCAAAGACACAAAGTTACAACTGATCAGAGCATGTTGTTACGAAATGTTTGTTGTTATTTAAAATATAAGGTATCCTGGACAAAAAAGATGTATCAAATGATACCAGGATAGTGCCAGATGAGAGACTGGTCTTACAAGAAATACACCCTTCTCTGAAAATAGTAAAGGTGTATAAACAATCAAAAGTAGGATCAAGCGGTATAAACCTCCAGGTGTAATGATAGTGAATGTCCTGAAAGTCTATTTGCTCCCTTTCAAGATCCGCCTTTGATATTGTGTATTATTATTATTTATAATTGTTTATGTTGGCTAATTGGGCAGCCCGGATGAAAAAGGAGGAGGGCGGCCTGCATGGAGGCCGTAAGGAGGCAGCCCCTCCACCATGCAAAGGCACAACAGGCCAATCACCTGTTCGCTTTAAACTTTTGATTACAAGCAATACAAGAGAGAAAACTGGACTGATTCTAAAGGCGACGAACTGGAACGGACTACGGACTACGATTTATGGAACATGGAACACAAGAAGTATAAATGGGAAGGAAGAGGAGCTGGTGGAAGAGATGAGGAAAGCAAAACTAGAAATCCTGGCTATTACCGAAACAAAGAAAAAGGGTCAAGGAGTCATGGATCTCGATGGCAACACTCTGCTATTCAGTGGTGTACCCATATCTGAAAAAGCTAAAGGGGGCGTGGGTTGCATTGTGGCCCAAAATCAAAAAGATAGTATCAAGGGATGGAACTTTGTCTCGGAGCGCATTATGGTTGTAAAACTAAAAGAAGGAGAAACCATAGTCAACCTGGTCATAGTGTATGGGCCAAATGAGGATGAGAGAGCAGAGGTCAAGGAGGAATTCTTCGAGCTGCTTCAAAGGACAGTGGATGACTGTCTAGATGAAGTTATCATGCTCGGAGATTTTAATGCCAGAGTTGGAAATGACCATGCTAGATGGGGTGGAGTTATCGGAAGATATGGAGAAGATACTCTCAATGACAATGGAAAGCGACTCCTTAGATTATGCAGTGAGCAGAATCTGATCATTACAAACACAAAGTTCCCCCATAAGCGCATACATGCATACACTAGATGTGAACCAACAAAGAATGAGAAGTCAGTGATCGACTATGCCATTGTTCGGAGAAGCTCACCCAATATGTCTGAGATGCTAGAGTCTGGAGGGGGCCAGAGATTGGAAGTGATCACTACCTACCTGCTAACAATCAACAGAACAACTGAAAGAGTTGCTCAGCCTTGGAACTGCCCAACATCACGCAAGAAACCAGCTAAACGAGCGGGAGAAATGAGCATTAAGACCTACAAGCCGAGAGAGCCAGAAATTAAGACCAGATATCAGGGGCTTATTGCTGCAGCGGTGAGCAACACAGAAGAACGACCTGATGAATTAGAAACCCTCTGGATTAAATTCAAGGATATCATAAAGACAGCTGCTGCAGAAGCATGGGGTGAAGTCCGACTTGAGAACAAGAGAAAGAGGACACCTTAGTGGACAGAGGAAGTCAAAGAGATAATAAGAGAGAAGAAAATGGCATGGAAACAATACTTAGGAGCTAAAAACACAACAGGACAAATGGAAAAATATAGAGAATATGTGACACTCAGAAATGAAGCAAAGAATAAAGTGCTAGCAGCAAAACAGAAGTCCTGGGAAGAATTTGGAGAAAAGCTAGAAAAAGATGCACAAGAAAACCAGAAATTGTTCTATAAGACCCTAAAGAACATAAGGAAGGAAAAACAATGCCCTCTCAAATTTATAAAGGACAAGCAAGGCAAATTGCTTACTGCCCCGAAGGAAGTAATGGAAAGATGGAAAGAATATTTCTCAGAACTCCTGGATATTGAAGCATCAGAAATGATAACCACTAGCACAGAAGAGAAAACCAATGATGGTGAAGATGACATAAAGATGGAAGAACTGAAGGCAGCACTGGAGAAAATCAAGATGGGCAAAGCAGCAGGGCATGATGGTATAACACCAGAAATGGTTAAGTACATGGGAGCATCAGGCAACCTGTTACTCTTAAGGGTCCTACAGGCAGCATGGTGCAAAAAGACCATACCAAAGGATTGGGAGATTGCCATCATAACACCAATTTTCAAAAAGGGTGACAATCGACAGTGTGGAAACCATAGAGACATATCCCTACTCAGTGTCCTTGTAAAATCTACTCTAGAATCCTAGAGCAGAGACTCCGACGCCTAGCTGAGCCACAATTGGATGAGGTCCAGTGCGGATTCCGAGCAAACCGAAGTACTCAAGACCTAATCTTCACACTCAGACAGCTGAGTGAAAAGGCCCTTGAGTGTAAGTGTGAGATCCATCTTTGTTTCATAGATCTAGAAAAGGCGTTTGACAGGGTCCCCTGGAGCAAACTTTGGGACTGTTTGACAAGGAAGAATATTCCAGCACCTCTGATTCATGCTATACAGAGCTTCTACAAGTCTTGCAGAAATTATGTGAGGACAGCAGACCATAAGTCAGAAGAGTTCAGAACCACCACTGGTGTAAGGCAAGGTGATATCCTATCACCTTACCTCTTCATACTCCTTATGGACGATGTCATCAAGGCATGTAAGGAGAGAACAAGAAAGTATTCAGTGGGGTACTGAAAGATGAGACAGGTCTATATTTTGGAGCTGGCATTTGCTGATGATGTTGCTCTGATTGCTAAATCAGAGGCACATCTCCAATCCAACCTGCAAGTCTGGAAGGAAGAGCTGGAGAAGAGAGGGATGGTCATAAGCAGCTCTAAAACAAAATCCATGGTGATATCACGAGAAGAAAGAAGACATCAGATTAAGCTGGGAGAACAGGTCCTGGAGCAGGTCGACCACTTTAAATACCTCGGAGCTATTATAGACCGAAAGGGAGGCATTAAAGAAGAGTTGGCCACTCGAAAAGCAGCAGCTGGGAGACTTTTTCAGGCCATAAATCGAGTATTCCTCAGCAAGAGAGAGGTTGGTAAGAAAACAAAGATGGCTGTATACCGCTCCACCTATGTCCCAGTCTTGACATATGGATGCGAGTCATGGGCAATGACTACAACCCACAAAAGCCAGATCCAAACCTCAGAAATGAGGTATCTGAGGAAGGTGGTTGAAGTAACAAGAAGAGACATGGTACGCAACCAGACGATACGTCAAGGCCTTAAATCCCACCCCCTGCCGATCCAAGTAGAACAGTCCCAATTAAGATGGTTTGGCCATGTCTGCAGAATGGGAGAAGATCGGATACCACGACAAGCATGGGAAACAAAGAGCCAAGGATCCAGACCCCGAGGACGACCCACAGTCCGCAGGGAGGATAACATTAGACAATCTTTGAAGGACTGAGGACTAGAATGGAACTAGGCCAGGAGGAAGACAGCCGATAGGATAGTCTGGCGCTCTCTCTTCCAAACCTCTACACCTCACGGTAGAAGGGAAGCGACTAAGTAGTAAGTAAGTAAGTAGGTTAATTGGGCTAGGGGTACTAATTAAGGTCTATCTCTATATTTATAATATGTATCAACAAAACTTGTAACACAATGTAAATAATTTCAGCAAGTCTGATGGTACATGTTTACAATTTTTTAAACCTATACCGGTTCTCTTTTCGGTTAGGTATTTTAGAAAAAACTCAAAGGTATTTACATCATAAAATAAATAAACATAGAAACTTTAATTATCAAACAGACTTCTGTACTTAAGTCTCTACATTTTCTCTACACTGATTAATATTATAATTCACTATAGTTTGTCACTGAGTTGAACTGTGAAGGTAGTAATAGATACATTCTGTCCATAAGTAATCATCTTTCACTGTGTTCTTATTTCTTTATATTTTATTTTATCGTGGTATATGCTGGATAGGCTGACCAGTGGCTAGGTGTTGCCACTTACCTTATCGTTGAAGAAAATTAACAGACTCCCGCCATGGACTAACACGTCTGTGAATTGTCACGCAGTGGAAATTGGCTGACTGGCTACAATGACTTCACGGGCACTTGCACCTCAGAGTCCAACAGAGTTAGATGATTAAGATACTTTTAGTAGTTTGCAGGATAAAACCTGGAATACAAATAATCACAACACCTGTATGATCCAGCACTATTCTATCCCTACATACAATGTACATAACACACAGTGTCAGACATTGTGCTAACAAATGCACAGGACAATTTACCTCACTACCAATCACAGCCAGTTCACTGTGACTACAATTTCCTTATAAATCCTAAGTTAGATTTCTTTGTCCATGATATGCTTCCATACAATAATTTGGTCTAGTATAAAATTACTAAGTAATATCTTGATTAATTCATTACAACAATTCCAGTTCATCCTTCCTTAGATTCCTGATAAATGTCATTCCTTTAAGAAATACTCCTTCAAATACATTATCAAACTTACAGTCGTATTTTTGCCATCATTCTCAATTATTCTACACATTCCACAATGCTGCCTTTCGTCTCTAAAAGTCAACACATGCTTGCTTTCCAGCCGACAGCACACTCGTCCTGCAATATCTTCTTAACACAGGCTATGCACTTCCTAACACACCATTGGATTAATTACAGCAAATATATATATATATATATATATATATATATATATATATATATATATATATATATATATATATATATATATATATATATATAGTCATTCGTACCTTCAGGCAAAACATACAAGCTGTTAATGGCATCTAATGTCTGTGCTACAGATGCGGTTGGCAAAAGTACACGACTATTACACTGTTACCGCTTCTTCTGTTCAGCTTGCAGTATTTGAATTTTGTGGCCTTAATTTAGCCAAGGGCAATGGGCCTCTATGTTCAAGCATAATACGTTTCCTAACACACAATAATAAGGGTGCGTTTCCATTGGCTATTGTATCCGAGAGATCATAACATATGGCGTGCGTTATGGTCACATTTACTCCTAAATACCCAGATGACAGTGTTGTTAGACAGACTAAACCACGAGAGAGCTCCCCCATTTAAAAGCGTGAACCAGCTGGTGGAGCTTTCCTGTCTGGATTTACAATCACGGCATTCTCCCAATATGGGGTTCACTCTGTCTCCCTTCACTCTTGGTTTCCTGCAGGTGGATCACCTCAAGTAGGCACTACTCAAGAAATCTATCTCAACCCTCTGCGATCCAGGGATAATACTGCATGTTGTGTTAATAAACAGCACATGTGCTGCTGCCTGTCTAATTGCTGATTATCAATTAATATTCACCATTACTCTTCTCTGCGTCTGTCCAATGACATGTCGAGAGGTGTTAGATGTTCCTCAAGGTTCCAATAGTTATGAGGATGTCATCTGTAAAATTGGTGATAGCTGAGTTGTGTAAAGGACCCAGTAGTTTCCTCATCATCCTTTATAGAACACTCGGAGCATTCTTCAACCCAAAAAGCAACATATGGAACTCATAGTGCCTCTCCGAAGTGTGAACGGCCAGCAATGGTCTGAGCTCAGGGTTGACGGAAATCTAGTAATGCCCTTATCTAGACTCACTAGTGACTCTGTTACTGAAATTATTTTCCAAATCCAGGCAGAGCCTATGTTCACCGGAGAGTTCTCTCAGCTAAACCTCACTGGAGCGATAATTTTATTCATATGGGGAAATGATTTTCCTGCGCCAAGAAATCAATTTTCCCTTTAGCATTTGCTATATAATATATACTGAAGCACATTAAAAACGCACCACTATTATATATACTGATGCCGAGAAGCTGGAAAAAAAGTGTGGGAATGGATTGTCCCCGTGTTTGTCATGAGGTAGAGAGCGAATATCTGCTGGAATGGAAAGTGCATGATTCAACCCACGTGTTTGTGTACAGACTACATGAAAACAATGAAAGTTACACGTGCAACACGATTCCCAACAGCTATGACCCTCAAAATGTGTACGCGTTGTGGCAGTATACTCGGTATAAAAAGGCCGTTGAGACAAAACACCCAGTACATGTGCTTGAAATGCCACGACTATCTGAAAACGACCGCCAACGAGCCATTGGTATGTTGGAGAACGGAATGAGCTCGCGGGCCATTGCCAGAAGGATAGAATTGCCACCACAGCACTATTGTACGTCTCAATGAATGTTACGGAACCACTGGCAGTGCCCGGGATAGACTTCGGAGTGGCCAACAACGAGTTACTACCCCTGCGCAAGATCGTCATATTGTGCTGAGTCACCTAAGGAATCGTTCTCTCCTGGCAAGTCAAACGGCAAGAGGTATAGTGGGTAGACGTGGGCAAGTCTCTCAAATGACAGTCATACGTCGACTCAGAGATACAGGCCTTACTGCAAGACGACCTTATGTTGGGCCAAACTTGACTCACAGACATCGTCAGAAGCGTCTGCAATGGGCAGAGCAACATGTCAGATGGACTAGACTGCAGTGGAATTATGTCTTATTCACAGACGAGAGCAGATTAAACATATCCTTTGCTGATGGACGTATGCGGATTTGGCAACGGTGTGGAGAGCGCTTTGCAGATTGCTGTGTTCGTCAGCACAACCGATTTGGAGGTGGCAGTATTCACATTTGAGGAAGATTCAGTTTTCACCATCGCTTGCCTCTTCACGTCTTCCGTGGAAATGTTAATTCTGTGACATATCGAGATGAGGTTCTGGATGCATTGGTTGCTCTTGCGTTCACAAATTATCCAGACTTGCAGCTTCTCCAGCAGGATAACGCTTGTGCGCACACCGCATGCATTACGCAGCAATATCTACAGCAGCAGAACATTGTGACGATTGATTGACCTGTCCTATCACCAGACATGTCCCCTATAGAACATCTGTGGGACGAGCTTGAACGCAGAGTCTACAGGCAAGGTTCTCCTGCTAATCTGCAACATCTCGAAGCTGCTCTTACACGTGAATGGGACTTGATTCCCAGGAATTTCCTTCAGAGCCTTGTGCGTTCCATGCGGAGCCGCTTCCAAGCTTGTTTGCAAGCACACGGTGGACATACCAGATACTGAGGATAGTGTGAATGAATTTTTTTATTGGTTGCATTTTTGGTTTTCTCCCTTGCCTGCACAGAATGCAATGAATTTCATAACAATCAAATATACAAATTAATGACCAGCATGGATTCATATGAAAATGAATAAAGATTCCAAATATGTAAACTTGTAAACACTTATATTTACATTTCACACGCTGTCGTGGATTATACAGATGATGCGTTTTTAATGTGCTTCAGTATATATAATCTCAATCCATGTCCGTACAAATATTTTTAATGGACTGTGTATAGGGCCGGCCAGCTACCATCGTTACCGGTACCCTCTCTAATGTAAACGGCAGTATGCTGGTGTTGGCTGTGCTGTCAAATTAGCACACACCAATTGTCCACTACCGATTTTCTTGGGGATTCCCCATCGTGTCATATGCAAAGATGGCCTATTAACCTCATTGCTATTTTTATCCAGTTCCACATATTTCGATCTAATTTGTGTCAGCGTGGACTGGGTTGTTTCCTCTCTGTACCACACGGAGACTTGCCAGTGTAACTGGTTTTGTGGAAGACGGTTGGTGAAAAGGTGCCATCCTATCCACTATGTCTACCGGTTTATGTTTATTTTCAGGCCTACGTCCTCCCTTATGCGTTTCTAGGTCCTGTTGATTTTCCAAACGTGTGGGATTTACCTTGCTACATTGATCACAGGCATTCACATACTGAGCAACATCTTCAGCAACGCCTGGCCAATAGCGGTTTATAGATGTCCTTTGACAGGTGGTACCAATTTTCTTATGTCTACCGTCTGGTACAACATGTACTAATTCCATAACCTTTTCCCTATATGAAGAGGGTAGAACCAGCTGTCCGTGGCCATTGGAACCTGTTCCAGCTTTTATATAAAGCAATCCGTTCTTCATACAAAATTCTCCTTTCTTAGGGGGTTATGGCGGTCTGGCAATTTGACAAAGCAAGGTTTTAATGTCTTATCTTTTGCTTGGGCCTGTCTCGTCTTTTTTGGATAAATATTTAGTGGTGTTCCCTCCTCCTTCTTAGGGTTTGACCTGGTCTGGAGTGTTGCCATGACCATAGGTTTTATTGGGTTCACTATGAAGACATCCTTCCTTCCTATCACCAGCGGGTAATTAGGATCATCACACACTGCTGCTCTGATCACTCCTTCCACGTATCGAGTCTTGACATTGATTCTGGCTATGGGAAGTGTCATGGTAGCTGTTCCTTTTAATGCCCCTTGCATCTCCACTTTTTATGTGGTGTATTGATCATGGTGCACCAGAGTTGCACTCACAACTGAGTCATATTCCAATCCGGAATCATACAGACACTTTATCTTAGTGCCGTTACATATTACTTCTTCACAGGTGGTGGGATGATGGAGATCTGTCTGACTGTCTGTCAGTTCATTCCTTCCATTGTCCACTGTTATCAAGCATGCAGCGTGATATGGAGGGACTTTCCTGCCACATTCAATTGTATTGTGGTTGTTCATTTTGCAAAATTTGCACCACTTATCTTCCTGTCTGTAGGGTTTCTTATCTTGTACCTGAGGGTTACTGTTTCTATGATCAAATCTGGGTTTGTCATAGTCTTGTCTGTAACTGCGTTGTTGGTCCCCATTATCATACTCATCTTGGTTTGGGGGTTGCCTACTATTTTCTACCTGCTTATTCCTAATTTCTGCTATCTCTTTCTGGGCTGCCTGTTATCTCTCAGCAACTGTTAAAATCGCCCGCAGTCTCTCTGCACCTTGTTCCATAAGAAATTAACTCATGTCTGAAGGCATAGACTCTCTCACGTGCTAAATCATGACCATTTCTTTTAGGTCTTGACATTTTCCTAGAGCAGTCCACTTCTCCAAGTAGGTTTCTAATATGGCAGAGAACCGGTGGTAAGTTTCTCCAGAAAGTAGCTTAGCAATTCTGAATTTCTTCCTATAACATTCTGGGTTCTTTTCATAACGAACCAGCAATGCCTGTTTCAAGATTTCATAATCTTCTTGGTCATCTCTGCAAAGTTTTGAGAAGACTTCAAAAGAGGCTCCTCTCAGCCCTTGTGATAACTTAAGGCTCCATTTCTCTTTCTCTAGGCCATAGTTAGTAGCTAATCTCTCGTACCTACTTAAATACGACTCACTATGATCTTCTTTCTCCACAAATGGTTTCAAGTGAAAATTCATGGCTCCATTAGAAACACCTTGATGTGCACTAGTGTCAGATGTAGTTGGACTACTTCCATTTCCTGTAACATGTCCTTGAAGTTCAATCTCTTTCAGTCTCAATTCATGTTCCCTTTGCAACCACTTTTCTTCTTTATCAGCTTCTATTTGTAATCTTCTTTCTGTTTTCAACTTTTTATCTTCTCTTTCTACATACTTGTCACATTCAGTAGTGACCTATTTAATAAGGTCCTCCCCACTTAACCCAAACTCCTTTGCCGACTGCCCTGTAGCAGATCTAAACTTTGCCAAGTCTGCCATTCTCTTGAAACCTTATCAAAATTAACTACATACTTAATTAAGCGTATTCAGTCACCAAAATTTTGTTTTGTACTCACTGGTACTACAAATTGCTTTATTTAGCTTTTATTTTTACTTAAAGTTATTTTATTATTAAATTACTCCCACTGCTAACCATAAGACTGAATGTCTCAAAGAAAAGACCCCAGGGTAGTAAGAGAAATCCCGGGACCGAGACCCCAGTGTCACGAAAGGGTTGTGGTTATTTAAAATATAAGGTATCCTGAACAGAAAGATGTATCAGATGATACCAGGATAGTGCCAGATAAGAGACTGGTCTTACAAGAAACACCCCCTTCTCTGAAAAGAGTAAGGGTTATCGACAATCAAAGGTAGGATCAAACTGTATAAACCTCCAGGTGTAATGATAGTTAATGTCCTGAAAGTCTATTTGCTCCCTTTCAAGATCCGCCTTTGATATTATGTATTATTGTAATTATTATTTATAATTTATAATTGTTTATGTTGGCTAATTGGGCTAGGGGTACTAATTAAGGTCTATCTCTATATTTATAATATGTATCAACAAAACTTGTAACTCAATGTAAATAATTTCAGCAAGTCTGATGGTACATATTTACAATTTATTAAACCTATACCGGTTCTCTTTTCGGTTAGGTATTTTAGAAAAAGACTCAAAGGTATTTACATCATAAAATAAATAAACATAGAAACTTTAATTATCAAACAGACTTCTGTACTTAAGTCTCTAAATTTTCTCTGCACTGATTAATATTATAATTCTCTATAGTTTGTCACTGAGTTGAACTGTGAAGGTAGTAATAGATACATTCTGTCCATAAGTAATCATCCTTCACGGTGTTTTTATTTCTTTATATTTTATTTTATAGTGGTATATGCTGAATAGGCTGACCAGTGGCTAGGTGTTGCCACTTATCTTGTCTTTGAAGAAATCACACAGACTCCCGCCATGGACTAACACGTCTGTGAATTGCCAGGCAGTGGAAAATGGGTTACTGGCTACAATGACTTCACGAGCACTTGCACCTCAGAATCCAACAGAGTTAGATGATTCAGATACTTCTAGTAGTTTGCAGGATAAAACATGGAATACAAATAATCACAACCCCTGTATGGTCCAGCACTATTCTATCCCTACATACACATGGACATAACACACAGTGTCAGACATTGTGCTAACTCATGCACAGGACAATTTACCTCACTTTCGTCTCTAAAAGTCACCACTTGTTTGCTTTCCAGCCGACAGCACACTCGTCCTGTAATATCTTCTTAACACAGGCTATGCACTTCCTAACAAACCCCTGGATTAATTACAGAAAAAGTACATAAATATATATATATATATATATATATATATATATATATATATATATATATATATATATATATATATATATATATATATATATATATATATATAGTCATTCTTACCCTCAGGCAAAACACACATGCTGTTAATGGCATCTAATGTCTGTGCTACAGATGCGGTTGGCAAAGATACACGACTATTACACTGTTACCGCTTCTTCTGTTCAGCTTGCAGTTTTTAAATTTTGTGGCCTCAATTTATCCAAGGGCAAGGTCTTATATACTAGTGCATTCACCGTATCGGATGACATGGGACAAAAGTGGAGATAAAAATATCAAACTGAGGCATAATTTTCCTATCTGTTCAATGAGTAAAAACTAGTTTTTCAAATATCTTCCTTATTTATGGGACGATTTCGGTCATCTAAAGCTTGAATTATACGGTGATTTATTTTGTATTAATCTATATACTAATTAGTTAGTTTGCAAACTGCATTTTAATATATGCATCCTTTAACGAGCTAAGTTGGGACTAATCCTGATGTAACGAAGCTCTTTCACTCGACATTCCTATCTTACTAGAATTCTATTCAAGAAAGTTTTTACACCTACCTCTAAAGTAACATTCCCTTTGTTGAATTATAAAATCCTTCCCGGTGATACTTCTTTATTCTATCCAAAATTAAACATCATTGTCCCATCGGTTACACAGAATTGGTCTCTATGTTCAAGCATAATACGTTTCCTAACATACACTAATAAGGGTGCGTTTCCATTGGCTATTGTATCTGAGAGTTCCTAACATATGGCGTGCGGTATGGTCACATTTACTCCAAAATATCCAGATGACCGTGTTGTAAGACAGACTAAATCACGACACATGTATATTCCCTGTAGCAACTTACGGCTGCTAGACTTGGACACTCAATAAAACAGTAGCAACAAGGGTTATGTCATTCAAAATGAAATGCTACAGAAGGATGATGAGAATACCATGGACAGAAAAAAAGATAAGTACTGCACTCACTAAACGTAGAGGAAAATTGGCTTCTAAATACCATCGAAATAAGGAAGCTGACATTTTTCAGTCATATAAAAAGACAACATAGTCTGGAAAAATAGTGATGGAAGGCATTGTCCCTGGAAAAAGGGGGAGGGGTCGACCTAGACGACGGTGGACCCAAGGCATCACATAGAGTCTGAACTTGTCTTTGGCTGATGCAAGTCGACTTGCCCAGAATCGTGATGCGTTCAGCGCAGCTGTAATGGAGACAACGTTCTAGATAGAATACGTCACATGATGACGACACCTTTTTCAAGAAGAACAGGCATGTGAGTCTCGCAAACAAGATAAAATGTTTAGAATAAAGAGAAGAACAATAGGCAGCAGCAAGCCATGAGAACTGTGAAGCAGTAGATAATAGTAGAAATAGTCATCCCTGGCGGTAGGCCAGTACTTCTAAAAAGATACACCAAGTAACTCTCACTAGGACACAAAAATTCAAGAACATAGAGGTACAGCAGAGATAAAGTAGATTAGAAGATTATTAAGAACAGCGTGTACATATATAAATGCTTTGACATCAAGCTTAGTGACAACCGTGGTTTTCAAGTCATAACCATCATACGAGTATATATTAGAGACATTATTAAAACAGAGGCAGTGACAGTGAACAGAGAATATATGGAGAATTAGTAAGGACGAAGTTTAGTATTGGCCAGGAAACATTTTGTTGTACAAAGTTTACCAGCCTCAAGTGGAAGGTTGGCCACATCATTACTTTAATCTTGATCTTAATGTAAATAAACTGCACAATTAACGTTCACCGCTGTCAGAGTGAAGTATGTTTGCATCTCTATATTGAATCATCAATCAACTGTCAAAATGTACTGTTGAATTTGTTCATAAGAAAGAAATAACGTAACATCAGCTACTAGGCTGCCTGCTGTTAGGGTATTGATATAAATCAACTGTACCACCACTATCATCATCATCTTTAGAGTATATGCCAACGGCCACACACAAAAAAAAATCTCAAAATAATTGCAGTGTTTTGGTAAGGCGCGCTCTGTTTAGATTAGACAAAGGGTCCGTTCGTTATATTATTGCGCATGTATATATATATAAAAGACTGTGTTTGTCAGGTTGACATTTGTAAAAGTGCAGTCATAGAATGTCTATTGAGAGTGTATAGAGACAGATCGAAAACTAAGGCGTATAACTCAAACTGTAACTTGATTTAACTTACGTTTTCTTTGTTTGTTTTGCGTCTGTAGTGCATGCAATAAAAATATTCTAACCTTGAAATGCATGGCAAGTCTATAAAAACAATCCTGTTTAATCGTGTTTACGAGATGATGGGTTTATAGTGTCGCTGTACTTTACTACCGCTTTAGAAGTCGCGCTGCTGGTATTTGTCGTTTTCTAAGAGTCTTTCGACACCGTGTCTATATTTTTTTTTTATATCTTCCTATGGAAAACCGATAGACACATCTTTTCACAAAACTGCTCTTTCTTCAAGTTCCTTCGTCCCCACCTGCAGACGTCTTGGTTTGTTTTTGTTTTTTTTAAATGTGTCAGTGTTTCTGCTGCATTAGTTTTATTTGTGTCTTCTATATTCAAGACTATACAGATTTGACGTCTTTATAAGTGACTAATAGTTGATTTAACAGACGGGAAACATTTTAAACAGTGATTTTATTTGGTTGATAAGTGATATACAATTGACTTTATAAGTGTAATAGTTGATTTAACAGACGGGAAACATTTGATTTGGTTGATAAGTGATAATTGACGGTACATCCTACCATTAGTTTTATTTGTGTCTTCTATATTCAAGACTATACAGATTTGACTTCTTTATAAGTGACTAATAGTTGATTTAACAGACGGGAAACATTTGATTTGGTTGATAAGTGATAATTGACGGTACATCCTACTGTGACAGCGCCATCTTGAGGTCTGTCGTTCTCGGCGCTGGCCCCATCTGGGCAGTCATGTTGTCTATGTGGTTTAGTGCCTTTTGATCACGTTATCTTCAAGCAGATTTATTACAAGGCCATAATAAGCCTACGAATTAGCTGTGTTTTTGCTCTAGTTGTGTAAATCTGTGTTTTCATGCATTCTGGAGCAATAATCGCGTGTGTTATCTGTGTGGCGCAGATTAATGCGCGTAAGCGCGCAGTAAATTGAGTGGTTAGGCCAGGGCCTATAAAAGGGGTAGCAAGTGGCGAAACTGGGATGGTTGAGACAGCCGCCCAGTGAGAACAGACGAAGAAGACACACAAGAGCCAAGCTGTAAATGCCTTGAGCACACAGTCTATGAACACTGACTGGGTGTTCGTTGGATTGTTTGTTGGATTGTTTGTTTGGTGTTCGGTAGAATTAAATGTTGACCTGCCTAAGGCTTTGGGTTGCTTGAATTGTTAAGTCTGCTGCTGAGAGGGTTGCAAGCAACCAATAATTGTAACCCCTGTCAAACGATCCTTTATAAATTTTCTTGGTGCACGGGTCTTTGGGTGTGAGGTACCCCTAGCGCCCCTGTCACACTACCATTAGTTTTATTTGTGTCTTTTACATTCAAGACTATACAGATTTGACTTCTTTATAAGTGACTAATAGTTGATTTAACAGACCGGAACCATTTGATTTGGTTGATAAGTGATAATTGACGGTACTTCCTACCATTAGTTTTATTTGTGTCTTTTATATTCAAGACTATACAGATTTGTCTTCTTTATAATTGACTAATAGTTGATTTAACAGACGGGAAACATTTTATTTGGTTGATAAGTGATATTTTACGGTACATCCTACCATTAGTTTTATTTGTGTCTTTTATATTCAAGACTATACAGATTTGACTTCTTTATAAGTAACTAATAGTTGATTTAACAGACCGGAAACATTTTATTTGGTTGATAAGTGATAATTGACGGTACTTCCTACCATTAGTTTTATTTGTGTCTTTTATATTCAAGACTATACAGATTTGACTTCTTTATAAGTGACTAATAGTTGATTTAACAGACGGGAAACATTTGATGTGGTTGATAAGTGATAATTGACGGTACATCCTACCATTTGTTCAATTTGAATAAACTCTAACAATGTCATAGTCACGTGTGTTTTCAGTGGTACTTTTTATTTCGGCAGGGAGTACTTGGTTGTCTTACTTCTATGTTAATTTTATTTATTTATAATTTTTTTTAGTGCAGTTGATTTTGAAGTTTTGAAGTATGACAAAAAGAACCTAATAAAGTATGACAAAAAGAACCTAATAAAGTATGGCAAAAAGAACCTAATAAAGTATGTCAAAAAGAACCTATAAAAGTATTACAAAAAGAACCTAATAAAGTATGACAAAAAGAACACAAAAAAGTATGCAAAAAAGACCTAATAAAGTATGACAAAAAGAACATAATAAAGTATGACAAAAAGAACCTAATGAAGTATGACAAAAAGAACCTAATAAAGTATGACAAAAAGAAACTAATAAAGTATGACAAAAAACACAAAAAAGTATGAAAAAGGACCTAATAAAGTATGACAAAAAGAACATAATAATGTATGACAAAAAGAACCTAATAAAGTATGACATAAAGAACCTAAAAAAGTATGACAAAAAGAACCTAATAAAGTATGACAAAAAGAAACTAATAAAGTATAACAAAAAGAACACAAAAAAGTATGAAAAAAGGACCTAATAAAGTATGACAAAAAGAACCTAATAAATTATGACAAAAAGAACATAATAAAGTACGACAAAAAGAACATAATAAAGTATGACAAAAAGAACATAATAAAGTATGACAAAGCTCAAACAGTGAGAATAAAATGACAACAGCATGTCTGCACTTCAATGACTTCATTATCCGACTATATATGGTCACACTATCAGCGACATAGACAAGGATGCGACCTATCTACATACTTTCACTTAACTAATAAATATCACATTTGTATTTCTCACAACAGGGATTGCATCTAACATTACCTATTGGAAACAAAAGAACCAAATAAAAAAGAAAAGATTACATTAATGTTTCCAAAACAAGGAACATATAACACGGTAATGTATTTGCAATCCAAAACAAATATGTATAAGCCGTTTGTAAATGTCGTTCTGGGACATTAGCTGACAAACTGCAAGGAATGACAGAATTACGAAAAGAGTTGAGTCCTTACACAATTTGTTTTATACTATATACGCAGATATTTGAAAAACGATAATTACCAGTCTTGATCATGTGCTTACACCTTTTCTAAATTTTTAAACTGACAAAAATGAATTCTTTTTATTCTGTGAAAAAAAACTATATATATTAACTTGAACATGATCGAAGACAGCAGTAGACAATTTGAGGTTTTTAACATCTACAAAGAGTTTGCAGTAGACTGGTCCCGTGACAGCCTTGTGAAGCTTCCTTTAACCTCATGTTGGTCATTGATTCAGCAGATGTTGATAGCCCGTTTGTTAGTGCGACAGATTCAATCATCGGAAGGTCTTTTTGTTAACTTACTCAATAAATGATATTTCACTTACGCACACTTACAGACACAAATAACATGATATTTTACATACACACGCATACACACGTACATAAATAATCTGATATGAATTTAGGCAAGTGACATCGAATTATTGTACATTATAATTGTCTGTGTATGTTCTGAAATGTGTGAATACGTTTGCCAGCAACAATCCTTTGCGTGTGACATGTGACCGTGCGTGTTGGTGATGTGGGTGTATAGTAGTTGTTCGATCACTGCCTTAACAGAGGGTGGTTGTAGATGATGGTGATGTTATTACTGACGAATACAATAGCTGAGCAAACGATGGTTGATGACGAAACTCATGATAACATCTTGCACTCCAACAGCGGTGAATGAAACGTGCAATGTTTATTTACAGCTATTTTAATTCAGCTACAATGTGGAAGGGGATATTCTGACCAACCTTCCACTGAGGTATACAACTTTTTACAACAACTCTATTTCATGATGATTATAAAACAATGTTCTTGCATCCTCCATTCTTTCATTCCCTGTCCCTGTCTGATATATTCTTCAATCTACTGACATTGATGTTTAAAAGTACTGGCTTGACAACCACTGATGTCTTGTAACTCTACTGTCGTTGGGTTTGCTTATCTACTTGCTAAGTTACATTTTATCTTGTCAGAGTTCTATCTTCGACGTCTATGTGTGAGCGTTTGATGTATCTCATGATAAGACTGGCCTACTATTTCTACCAAAATGTTTATGACTCACGTCATGTATCTAGTTGCGGCCAAATTTCTACAACAGTTTATTCATGCCTGATGATCTTGTAAAACTTGAGAATCTTGCAAGTCTTGTACAACTTCTTGAACATGAGAAAACTGTTTCTACCTTTACAAAATCAACATTTCTACTATCAAGATGGCTTACCGAGTGATCACGGAGCTCTACAACAGTACATCTTTTGTCATCACAAAAACAAACAAACAATGGCATGTTGTCTGGGTCCACTCCCCAATAATCACTCGCCATTCAACTCTTTAACACATGGGAGAGAAAACACATTCCCATCTAGCGCCCAACACGTCTGAATCTGAACTGACTATCTTATTTTCTCGATTTCCCACTACAACTTGAATATAAAATTTAAAAAATATATATATTTTAAACGTACGTTTTTAAAGCACTAAAAACCCAAAAATAATTTTTCAAGGAGTTTATAGCTTGCGGTAAAAAAATGTAACATTTATTGAATTGTCAAAAAGCGTTGGGCGCTTAAACGCTTATCATATATTTTATCCATAAGTGTCTAATGAAAGATAAAGCAGAAGTTAATTGCATGCAGAATCACCGCCCCACGTTTTTTGTCAATGTGATGTTTCATTTTTGACTGCAAGCTATAAACTCCTTGACAAATTATTTATGTGTTTTTAGTGCATTAAAAGCGTGTGTTTAAAACATTTTTTTTTACATTTTTTTCTCTTCTTTTTAATGCTAGAAAAATTATGATATACTAAAACATAAACAATATTTTTTTAAATTGTAAATCTGATCTAAAATTTCTTGAGTGATCCATTTCTTTTAGAGCGTCAATATTACATTGCTTTTTGCCTGTTGATTTGGTGCAATCAATTTCTTCAATTTGTAAATTAGGCGATAATTGGGTCACAACATGACTGCTGTACGCTGATTTGCCGAAAGTTCGCGCACTTCGTGAAGTTTCAATATTTCTGTCAAGAGAGACAATCTTGTTGGAAAGAATACACTTAAATTATCTGCAGTTATCACCCATTTCCGTGCCGAGACAATACAAATAAAAATTATTATAAATTTTAAGTTTATTCATTTTATTTTTTGTACGACTTATTATTGCATTGTCATGGAGAATACACAACTATGCCAAGTTTCAGAGCTATTGCTCTTCTGGAAGTGATTGAAAAATCGATTGCACGATCTGAAGATGATTTGAGCGTGACATACAAGGCCAGTTAAAGAAAAGTGTGTAAAAATCTCACTAACTGTCGTGAAACGAAGTGTAACCCACTACTTTGTTAATCACTATGTCGAGATACAGATTTGCTTCAACCAATCAACGATCAACGTTCACCAGTCTCTGAGACAGAATAAATTAACGGCCATCATGTTCACGCAAGATGGCGGATTTAAACTGAATAAAATTAGGCTGTATGAGACCAGGTACAAAACCGGAGGAAACCAATCATTTTGCTCCGCCAGGAACCAACCGAAAGCTTTCCTCAAGTATTTACTTGCCTATATAATCGGGCGGATTTTATGCTAAACACGCAACACCAAAAACGAAGCCAGACCGACCGACTGAAGAGGAAGAACCTGTCACTGTGATTTGTTGCTTACCTGAGGGCATCGACCTGCAACCTACTTCACTAAGTCGCGTCAAAACCTGGCCAGTTTAAAATCTTAGGAGGGTAAATATATTTACGATAACCGTTGGTATTTGTTGTGTGTCATTATACTACCTATCAGGTTACTGATTGTATCTTGGGGGAATTAAGTGAATAGACGAAGACTAATAGGACTCATACTTCAATCTATTGTCTTCTATATTCAGTCTATTGTCTCTGATAATTCCAAACTGCAAATATAACCATAACAGTCCTTGTTAGGACTCAATCTATTGTCAGTCTATAACTTCAGTCTATTGTCTCTGATAACTCCAAACTGCAATATAACCAAAACAGTCCTTGTTAGGACTCATTCTATTGTCGCATCTAACTCCAATCTATTGTCTCCTATAACTCCAACCTGATATATCACCAAACAGTCCTCGTCTCATATACTCCTATCATAAGAACATAACAATATTGTTAGGATATATGTTACCAGCTATTGTCAGAGAGGGCGTGATATAGTATAGGGGGAAGGACATTGTTGTATCACACCTAGGTGTACATATTATTGGATTTATTCATGTATTGATTTATATTATGGAATGTATTAATGTAGTAAATGTATTCATGTATTGAATCTATATTATTGAATGTATCCATGCATTAGTTTATCGGAAAGAATGTTTTGCAAGTAGACACCTGTCTTGTCTCGCTATTGCTAAATCATACTGAGCCATGTTGTCATTCATCCTACATGCATACATCTGAGACACGCTCATTTCACTCACACTAGAAATAGGTGGGCTTGAGGACAGAAATTAGCCCCTATTTTTGCTTTGTTACAGGTTTATTTGTGTCCTAAAAACCTGAGGTCGTATGTTCGAGTCAATCCCGCTGCCTGGAACTCCGCAGGAGCATAGAGGTTGACCAGACTCTACATCTTTGGTCCCCCTCAGTCTTGGGTTGGCTAAAGTAACGAGCCTCAGCAGGAGTGTGTGTGAACCAAACAAAGCAGAACAGACTTAAGAGAGATGAGTACACATTCGTACCATTTCTGTCAGCATTGTGAGCATAGAAACTGTCAGTGATGAGAAAGTGAAATTAGCATAGCAAGAGACAACAATTAACAGCATAGCTGATAAGTGTTATATCCTTAATTAACAGCACAGCTGATATAAAATTGTTGTTCCTATAATTGGAAAACTTGTAAAATATTTATATATATAAAATAAATATTTGTAAATCACATGTAAACTTACAATTCCATTACATTCCATTTTTCAACATTCACCCTTCAGCACAAGAGTAGATAGTGTATATACGAAATAAATAAGAAGGAAATTGTATTTGAACGACTTGTCAATTTTATCTTAGTTAAGTAAAATCTGTTTCCTTGTTTATTAATATCACAGTTAGTTACACAGCGGAGGTGGCGCTTTATGTCGGTCTCCTCTCTACTATTGTTTCGAGATCAGAACATTCACAGCCGTAACTAATTTGTGATACCAGTAGTCCTCTCAGACACTGGGACTTCACCATTTTCTGCAGGAATTCTATTTCTGTAATTGTCAGTACTATACTGATCCAAGAGCCAAACAAAACCTCTCGCCACACTAACTCATACTTTGTTACGAATCGTTTATCCACAACGCTGTGTACCTGGCTCCGCTCTCACTGTTTGAACCAAAACAAACTCACGTAAAGATTCCTAAGGGACATAATAATAATGTATCTCTTTCGCGAAATAAGTCTGTAGTCCATCTATTCTTGTAACCATACGTTATTTTATATAGCGTATGCAAATTTCAAAATTTTAGACATCCCGACTTTCTATAAGCTAAATCCACGACCTTCTTTTAAGGGGCACAAATTATGATTAGCCTCCCTTTGTCCCAAAATACAACCGCTCACAATGTTATCTCCCATTTAGTGACGTCTACAGTCTGTTACTACCGCTATGCAATTATTATAAACTATACTGTTCAAAAAAGAAACGCAACTTTTTTGGTGTTACTTTTATAAAAGATATTCGCTGATTGGACATCAGTCAACCTATCGACTGTGTCCACCTGGTATTACCTTCTCGTGGTTACCTGAATTGTACGCACCTCATGATTCGTGAGGTCATGAAAGAGGTCAAGGTCAAAACAAAATTTTTGGCAATAACTCGTGACAGGTTCATGAGAATCCAGTGAAACTTTATGAACACAAAACTCTCTGACCATATTATTGAATGCGTATAAAAGATTGACGCTCCTCGAATAAATTCAGTTGAAAATTTAATGCCCAAATATGGCTCATCTCACTACAGAACAACGACTCATCATCATTGGACGTTTACAGACTGGACAGTCACAAAGTGTAGTGGCCAGACAATTTAATGTGGTTAGAAGCACCATTAGTCGCCTTTGGAAGCGATTTCAAGAAACTGGCTCAGTGGCAGACCGGTCGCGCAGTGGAAGACCCAGAGTCACAACTCCTGCCGAAGACCGCTTCATACGGCTGCGTCACCTCAGGAATCGACTTGCATCTGCGTCCTCCACAGTCCAGTCAATGTCAGCAGCTCGTCGAATTTCAGATCAAACGGTCAGGAACCGGCTGCACGACTCTGGTCTTTGGGCTAGAAGACCCTACAGAGGTCCTGTTCTTACGGACCGGCAGCGCCAGAACCGACTGCAGTGGGCGAACCAGCATCGTCAATGGACCGTTGGGAATGACTGGAGACGGGTTTGGTTTAGTGATGAATCATTTTTTGTGCACCAGCCACACGATAGACGGAGAAGAATATATCGCAGAGTCCATGAGCGCTACGCCCAGAACAGCGTTGATGAGGCTCCTCCACATGGTGGTGGAGGTGTACTGATGTGGGGGGCGATCAACTTCATGGGAAGAAGTGACCTGGTGCAAATTGAAGGACGCCTGAATGCCCAACGATACGTCGATGAAATTTTTCGTCCTCACGTCCTTCCACTTCTGGCTGCACGAGGGTCGATTTTTCAGCAGGATAACGCTCGACCTCATGTGGCACAACTCACCACCCAGTTCCTCGCTGACAACAACGTCCAGACCATTCCGTGGCCAGCCATGTCATTAGACATGAACCCCATAGAACACTTATGGGATGACCTCGACAGACGACTCCGCCAGCGAGACGTGGCTCCAGCCAATCTCCGACAGTTGTCTCTTGCACTGCGGGAAGAGTGGGCAGCAATCCCACAACAACAGATCCAACGGCTAATCGGATCCATATCAAGGAGATGTCGTTCTCTGATAGAGGCCAGAGGATGCCATACACCTTACTGAAAAGGAGGCCTCAGTCGCAAAGAATAAAAGTCCAAACCAAATTTAATGAAATCATTTCATTGTTAAAGTCTGAAAGTTTCTTCATGCCAAGATTGAAACATTAATTCCGTAAAATAAAATGTTGGTCATCATGTGACATATTCTTTCCAGAACGTTGTCTCCATTACAGCTGCTCTGAACGCATCACGATTCTGGGCAAGTCGACCTGCATCAGCCAAAGACAAGTTCAGACTCTCTGTGATGTCCTGGGTCCACCGTCGTCTAGGTCGACCCCTTCCCCTTTTTCCAGGGACCATGCCTTCCATCACTGTTTTTTCCAGACTATTATGTCTTTTTATAAAAATGTTGGTACAAGTTTGAAATTTGGTGTCCATTACCACTGCAATAATGTTGCGTTTCTTTTTTTGAACAGTTTATAATTTCACACTCGATCCATGTAGTCACTTTCTGACCTCAACCTTCCTGTCACAGACATCATGAACGGCTATCACACTGTAGTCACATACTGATATCAACCATTCTGTCACAGACATCATGCAAGGTTATCACACTGTAGCCACTTACTGACCACAACCTTCCTGTCACAGACATCATGCACGGCTATCACACTGTAGTCACTTACTGACCTCAACCTTCCTGTCATAGACATCATGCACGGCTATCACAATGTAGTCACTTACTGACCTCAACTTTCCTGTCATAGACATCATGCAAGGCTATCACACTGTACGTTGCATGATTGATATTTATGATGAGAACTAAAATGATAACAGAGATAGAACGTAAACAACTTTGGTGGACAGACTATTTGTTGCGTACATTTAATGTCCGTAACAGGCGTTAACAGAGTTGGTAAGCTGTTGCGTACATTTAATGTCCGTAACAGGCGTTAACAGATATGGTAGTCTCAGATCGTATTGATCTGTGGTCCTGCCACTGTTATAAATATGTACACACCAACTCTGTTGTGTGTATTTTAGTTTATTGCGCACGAGAATGCACTATGGTGATATTTTGAAAATTAACGGGTTTTGCGTTGCCTGCGAGGGAGAGAAATGACGTAGCGGGCAATGAAACAAGCCAGACTGATAGTCTGTTGTGATTAATAATTTTTCTAGCCTTTGGTATCGGGGATCTATTCGAAGTTGGCGACTTGCCTTCTTATTAAAAGCCATGGTCGATTCATTTAAATGTAAGTCTTGTTCACGCCTTTTAAGAAGCGATGTTTTTATAAGATTTTCGTGATGTCTTCACTCATACTGGTATCTAGCTGGAACCCACATTCCAGGGTTCCATGAATGGATCAGCTGAGCGGTATGAATCACTGAAGAAACGTAATTGTAGTCCTACGGGAGGAATTGATTATAAAATGTATCTTTAATATGGAATTACGGAGTGCAGTCATCGTTGTCACGGCATGTACCAAGAGGTTAGTCAAGGAGAGTACCTAACCGATATTGTTTTTGCTGAAAGAATAGCTGGACTAACTTTATTTAACTGTCCTAGCATGTTATGGAAGAAGTAAACTAGGGAGGACAGAGTTTTTTATTTTATGTATAACCAAGGAATATTGATAAATGACCCTGATGGCATATGTCCTTGGATAAGATCAACCGTTCGACATATTAGTGACAATCTGAACTAATTACTCATTACTGGAACATTATTTGATTGAAATATAATATTTGACCGTATACTTTGCAAGGATAATTGTATAGAACTATTTTAAAGGATTTATTGAAATGAAAGTTGAGATTCATGCATCCTGTCAAGTGGAACTGTCAATAACCATATCGTACGTTAGCAACAAGTGTTTTGTAACATTAATTGTCTTCGTCAATAAATATGTTGAATTGTGCTACCCGCCTTACAGTCTACTTCAGTTCACCATCTGCCTTTGTTGCTACGCCTGAAGTTTATTTGAATCCGCGTCATCATTGAGAACTGGTAGTCTTCTATTAACCCCATCAAGAACGACTCCAACACTATTTTATATTGCCATTTTAGTCTGCTTTTAAACACACCTGAAGAAATAACTCCATAGATCCACGGCAATATAGGGAAAAATATAGCAGGATCACCCACCGATGTAAATATTAAGGCACGAAAGTTTATATTCTTGAGTTAATATTCTACTCTCTCTTCAATAATCCTCAGGTATCCCAAATGCGTTTGTGTTTGAATAAATTGGTGGTCTGCCGAACATTGAACACTTTCTTTGGTTAGAGCGAGCGTTCATCATTGTATTTTGAGATTGTTTTCGACAAATATTTCGATAACCGGTATCTTGAGACATTAACAAAAAATGATATACAGTAACTACCTATATATAAATATATTAAAAGTAAAGTGTTCAGTTTACCTGATCAATTCTTTTAGACATGCAAAATAGTAAACAAACAAAAAACGCACACATGTTACCATAGTTATATATACATGTACTGGGCACCTATGGGTTTGCCCGGAGTGTAATGATGTCGATCCTCTTCAACAATAACAATATAGATGTATAAAGGAGTACCCCTGGTTTAAATGTTAACACGACTGCCTTCGATGTCATCGATGCGGGTTCAGTTCCCGGATAAAGTGGTTTTTTTATTTATTTGTTAAGTTCAGTGACCTGTATTTAGTTTTAAGAGAAAGTTTGGAAAAAAACATGAAACACCAGAGTGTCTGACTCTAATACGAACATTATATTATTAAACGGAGTGTCTGACTCTAATATGAACATTACATCATTTAACTAAGTGTGTGACTCTAATACGAACATTATATTATTAAACTGCGTGTGTGACTCTAATACGAACATTATATTATTAAACTGAGTGTCTGACTCTAATACGAACATTATATTACTAAACTCAGTGTCTGACACTAGTAGGAACATTATATTATTAAACGGAGTGTGTGACTCTAATACTATTATTATTTTATTGAACTGAGTGTCTGACTCTAATACGAACATTATATTATTAAACAGAGTGTCTGCATCTAATACGAACATTATATTATTAAACTGAGTGTGTGACTCTAATACGAACATTATATTATTAAACTGAGTGTGTGACTTTAATACGAACATTATAGTATTAAACTGAGTGTCTGACTCTAATACGAACCTTATATTATTAAACTGAGTGTCTGACTCTAATACGAACATTATATTATTAAACGGAGTGTGTGACTCTAATACTATTATTATTTTATTAAACAGAGTGTCTGACTCTAATATCAAAATTATGTTATTAAACTGAGTTTCTGACTCCAATACGAACATTATATTATTAAACTGGGTGTCTAACTCCAATACGGACATTATATTATTAACCTGAGTGTGTGACTCTGATACGAACATTGTAGTATTAAACTGAGTGTCTGACTCTAATAGGAACATTATATTATTAAACTTAGTGTCTGACTCTAATACGAACCTAATATTATTACACTGAGTGTCTGACTCTAATACGAACATTATATTATTAAACTGATTGTCTGAATCTAATACGAACATTATATTATTAAACAGAATGTCTGACTCTAATACGAACATTATATTATTAACCTGAGTGTCTGACTATAATACGAACATTATATTATTAAACTGGGTGTCTGACTCTAATACGAACATTATATTATTAAACTGGGTGTCTGACTCTAATACGAACATTATATTATTAAACGGAGTGTCAGCGTAGGGTGCTTTGTACTGAACACAGGAGACATTATTCCGTTTTCAAGACAAAATGCAGAAATGGTGCACCATACTTCTGTTCAATTCTTTATGACGGATTATTTGCTAGTTTAAATATAATCTTATCATTACGCACTTCACAAAACACTCTGTGACAACAAAAACCAAAATGTCTATGTCATTTCGAGATATAATACACCAGGATATAAAGTTTACAAAAGGGAATAATGCCAACTGTGTATATAAAGGTGGTGGTTTTGGAGACTTTAACAGGTTGTAGCTTTGTGTTTAAAAACTTGGAACATCCAGTGTTCGTATCATTTAGTTTCTTGACGTGTTTACTGAAATGATGTCTTTCAAGGTTGGAAGTTTCATCGTCTGTCTACAGCTGGCATTTGTGACACAAATTCTAGGTCAAGGTATGTCAGTCACGTACACTCACAGTCACCAGTTTTCTGTCCCGTTAGCTGACAATAAAATTGTTTCAGTCAAATTTATTTATATCAAACCTGAGCATGTCGTACCAGGCAACTAATATAAGGTTGTACATGGGACTGGCAAATTCATCATGTAAAACAAATTGCCCCATAAATCACCTCTACAACACACACACACACACACACATAAACAAACATGTTGGTGGAGGTTTCCTACAAGGGACCCAGCTACGTTGATGACTCTATCCTCCCTCATTAGCGTGATGACTCTATCCTCCCTCATTAGCGTGATGACTCCATCCTCCCTCATTAGCGTGATGACTCTATCCTCCCTCATTAGCGTGATGACTCTATCCTCCCTCATTAGCGTGATGACTCTATCCTCCCTCATTAGCGTGATGACTCTATCCTCCCTCATTAGCGTGATGACTCTATCCTCCCTCATTAGCGTGATGACTCTATCCTCCCTCATTAGCGTGATGACTCTATCCTCCCTCATTAGCGTGATGGCTCTATACTCCCTCATTAGCGTGATGACTCTATCCTCCCTCATTAGCGTGATGACTCTATCCTCCCTCATTAGCGTGATGACTCTATCCTCCCTCATTAGCGTGATGACTCTATCCTCCCTCATTAGCGTGATGGCTCTATCCTCCCTCATTAGCGTGGTGTCACATGATAGTGAAGATTGTGCTTGTCCGTCGTCTGCTCTCAAATAACCACATCTATGTCTCTTACACAGCTGGTAGTCCGTCTCAAGCTCCTCTCGTCACCATAAAATACATCACGTGACTTCAACTTTTTCTTTTGATCACAGATAACTAAATATAATTCTCTCATAAAGTTTGTTGTCTGCTTCAGGGTTCTCTCATATAACCACATTGTCGTGATTTATTCTGTCCCACAACACGGTTTTTTAATCTGACCATTCCGCACGCCATAAGTAGAGAACTATCTGATTTACTAAAGACGCCAATAGGCGTGATGGGAAACAATGGCAAATGAAAAACTGTTGCCCTAAGACGCCTTATTATGGCCACTGACTGCTTTGACGGTCGGTGCTTACGGAAGAAGAAACGTACGCATGCCATAAGTAGAGAACTATCTGATACTATAGCCAATGAAAACGCACCCTTATTATTGTGTGTTAGGAAACGTACCATGCTTAAACATAGAAGCCTATTCTGTGTAACCGAAGGGACAAGGATATTTAATTATGAAAAGAATAAAGAAGTATCACCGGAAAGGAGCATATAATTAAACAACGTGAATGTTACTTTGGAGGTAGGTGTAAAACTTTCTCAAATAGTGTTCTAGAAAGATAGAAATATAGAGTGAAAGAGCTTCGTTACATCATGGTTTTTCCCAACTTAGCTAGTTAAAGCATGCATATATTAAAATGCATGTTGCAAACTAACTAATTAATAGATAGATTAATACAGAATTATTCACAGAATAGTTCCAAATTTAATGACCAAAATCGTAACTTAAATAAGGAAGATAATTGAAAAACTAGTTTTTGCTCATTGAACAGAAAGGAAAATTATGCCTCGGTTTGAGATTTTTAACACCACTTTTTACCTATGCCATCCGAGAGGGAGGATGCGGTGGTATACAAGTCCTTAAACGTGGTTGAATTGAGGGCACAACAATTCAAAACTTCAAGATGTACAGAAGAAGCGGTAACCGTTTAATCACCATGTACCTTTCCCATCCGCAACTGTAGCGCAGACATTAGATGCCATTAACTGCTTGTATGTTTTGCCTGAGGGTAAGAATGACTCTCTCTCTCTCTCTCTCTCTCTCTCTATATATATATATATATATATATATATATATATATATATATATATATATATATATATATATATATATATATATTTGCTGTGATTAATCCATTAGTGTGTTAGGAAGTGCATAGCGTGTGTTAGGATATTACAGGATGAATGTGCTGTTGGCTGAAATTCAAGCATGTGTTTACTTTTAGAGACGAAAGCCAGCATTGCGAAAAGTGTAGAATAATTGAGAACGATTGCAAAAATACGACTGTAAGTTTGGTAATGTATTTGAAAGAGTATTTCTTAAAGGAATGACAATTTATCAGGAACCTAAGGAAGGACTTACAGGAATTGTTTTAATGAATCGATCGAGATATTACTTAGTACTTTTATACTATAACCAATCATTGTATGGAAGCAGCTCATGGACAAAGGAATCTAACTTAGGATTTATAAGGACATTGTAGTCACAGTGAACTGGCTGTGATTGGTGGTGAGGTAAATTGTCCTGTGCATATGTTAGCACAATGTCTGACACTGTGTGTTATGTCCATTGTATGTAAGGGCAGAATAGTGCTGGACCATACAGGGGTTGTGATTATTAGTATTCCAGGTTTTATCTTGCAAACTACTGGAAGTATCTGAATCAAATAACTCTATTGGACTCCGAGGTGCAAGTGCTCGTGAAGTCATTGTAGCCAGCCACCCCCTGTTCCACTGCCTGAAATTTCACAAACATTGTAGTCTATGGCGGGAGGAGTTTGAATTCGACAACCACCAGATAAGTGGCGATATATAGCAACTGGTCAGCCTATTCAGCAAATACAAATATAAAATACAATATACAGAAATAAAACCACAGTGAAGGATGATTTCTTATGGTCAGAATGTATCTATTACTACATTCACAGTGAACTCAGTGACAAACTATCGTGAATTATAATAATTAATTAGTGTAGAGAAAAATAGAACTTTTAAGACAGAATTCTGTTTGATAATTAAAGTTTCTATGTTTATTTATTTTATGCTGTAAATATCTTTGAATTCCTTTAAATTACATAACCGGAACGAGAACCGGTATAGGTTAAATAAAATTGTAAATATGTACTATCAGACTTGCTGACATTATTTACATTGAGTTACAATTTTTGTTTGATACATATTATAGTTATAGAGATAGATCATAAATTAATACCCCTAGCAAAATTAGTCAACAATACTTACTTACTTAGTCGTTCCCCTTCTACCGAGAGGTGTAGAGGTTTGGAAGAGAGAGCGCCAGACTATCCTATCAGCTGTCTTCCTCCTGGCCTGGTTCCATTCTAGTCCTCGGTCCTTCAAAGATTGTCTAATGTTGTCCTCCCAGCGGACTCTGGATCGTCCTGGAGGTCTGGATTCCTGGCTCTTTGTTTCCCATGCTTGTCGTGGTAGCCGATCTTCTCCCATTCTGCAGACATGGCCAAACCATCTTAGTTGGGACTGTTCTACTTGGGTCTGCAGGGGGTGGGATTTAAGGCCTTGACGTATTGTCTGGTTGCGTACCATGTCTCTTCTTGTTACTTCAACCACCTTCCTCAGATACCTCATTTCTAATATTTGGATCTGGCTTTTGTGGGTTGTAGTCATTGCCCATGACTCGCATCCATATGTCAAGACTGGGACATAGGTGGAGCGGTATACAGCCATCTTCGTTTTCTTACCAACCTCTCTCTTGCTGAGGAATCCTCGATTTATGGCCTGAAAAAGTCTTATCATCAAATAATAATACATAATATCTTAGGCGGATCTTGAAAGGGAGCAAATAGACTTTCGTGACATTCACTCTCATCACACCTGGAGGTTTATACAGCTGATCCTAACCTTCGATGTCAATACACCCTTATTCTTTCAGGAAAGGGGGTATTTCTTGTAAGACCAGTCTCTTATTTGGCACTATCCTGTTATCACCTGATACATCTTTTTGTCTAGGATAACCTTATTCTTTACTATAACGAAACCCTTTCGTGACACACATTTATGTCTCTCATAAAGTTTGCTGTCTGCTTCAGGGTTCCCTCATATAACCACACCTATGTCTCTCATATAACCACATCTATGTCTCTCAAATAACCACACCTATGTCTCTCATATAACCACATCTATGTCTCTCATATAACCACACCTATGTCTCTCATATAACCACATCTATGTCTCTCATATAACCACATCTATGTCTCTCATATAACCACATCTATATCTCTCAAATAACCACATCTATGTCTCTCATATAACCACATCTATATCTCTCAAATAACCACATCTATGTCTCTCATATAACCACATCTATGTCTCTCATATAACCACACCTATGTCTCTCATATAACCACATCTATGTCTCTCATATAACCACATCTATATCTCTCAAATAACCACACCTATGTCTCTCATATAACCACATCTATGTCTCTCATATAACCACACCTATGTCTCTCATATAACCACATCTATGTCTCTCATATAACCACATCTATATCTCTCATATAACCACATCTATGTCTCTCATATAACCACATCTATGTCTCTCATATAACCACATCTATGTCTCTCATATAACCACATCTATATCTCTCATATAACCACACCTATGTCTCTCATATAACCTCTCATATAACCACACCTATGTCTCTCATATATAACCCACTATGTTCTATATAATCACATCTCATATCATATATGTCTCTACACCTATCTATGTCTCATATAACCACATCTATGTCTCTCATATAACCACATCTATGTCTCTCATATAACCACATCTATGTCTCTCATATAACCACCACATCTATCTCTCACATATAACCACTATATCTCTCATATAACCACATCTATGTCTCTCATATAACCACATCTATGTCTCTCATATAACCACATCTATATCTCTCATATAACCACATCTATGTCTCTCATATAACCACATCTATGTCTCTCATATAACCACATCTATGTCTCACATATAACCACACCTGTGTCTCTCATATAACCACATCTATGTCTCTCATATAACCACATCTATATCTCTCACATAACCACATCTATGTCTCTCATATAACCACATCTATGTCTCTCATATAACCACATCTATGTCTCTCAAATAACCACACCTATGTCTCTCATATAACCACATCTATGTCTCTCATATAACCACATCTATATCTCTCATATAACCACATCTATGTCTCTCATATAACCACATCTATGTCTCTCATATAACCACATCTATGTCTCTCATATAAACACATCTATGTCTCTCATATAACCACATCTATGTCTCACATATAACCACATCTATATCTCTCATATAACCACATCTATGTCTCTCATATAACCACATCTATGTCTCACATACAACCACAACTTTGTCTCTCATATAACCACATCTATGTCTCACATATAACCACATCTATATCTCTCATATAACCACATCTATGTCTCTCATATAACCACATCTATGTCTCACATACAACCACAACTTTGTCTCTCATATAACCACATCTATGTCTCTCATATAACCACATCTATATCTCACATAAAGCTGGTAGTTGTCTCAAGCTTGTCTCATGGCTGACATATCAATAAAACAAAATAGACCAGCTTATCTGAAGCTATAGTGGAAACCAGCTAAAAATTCAACAGAGAGAAGGTATAATAAACTCCTGCTCGCTGTTAGATGCAAGAAAACTAAAGGTTAGACACACATTTCAAAAGCAGGAAACAACAATGAAACCGAGAACGTGGCAATATATGAACAGATGACAGCAATAATTTAAAATAGTTTTCAACAAAATTGTCTTTGATACCTCAGTCCTCCCTTTGGCAGAGAATGATGTACCATAAGCATATTACTTCTTACCAGAAAAAAAGGATCGAATGATAATTTACTTTTTTCTTGTGAGATCTGGAATCTATGACGAATAATATCACGATTTTAGATTTATCACTGTTTTCTATGATAATCATGGGCAGAGGGAGAGGCAGGCAGCGAGCCAGAGGGACTGATATACAGACGGACGGACAAACAAACAAATAGATAAATGGATGAATAGATAGAGAGGCAGACAGACTGGCAGGCAGGCAGACTGACAGATAGATAAATAGATAGATAGATAGATAGATAGATAGATAGATAGATAGATAGATAGATAGATAGATAGATAGATAGATAGATAGATAGATAGATAGATAGATAGATAGATAGATAGATAGATAGATAGATAGATAGATAGATAGATAGATAGATAGATAGATAGATAGATAGATAGATAGATAGATAGAACTTTATTTTCAAAGGGTTAAGAATTGGGCCCGCAGGCCGGTCTTACATTCTGCCCTTTGTCTCTCTGTCATCTTACATACCGTATCCTCTCAATAGCACATGTATTTTGAGCATTATTTAAGCATACAACATTATCAAGGTAAAATAATAACATACATTTGTAACATCCAGTCATAATCAACTTTAAGTATGTTAAAAAAAGTAAAGAACAAAAAAATTAATTAATTAATATAAATTAAAATAATTTATAAATTTATTTTTTAAAAAACCACACACAGACAAACATACAAATTCTAAACCAGTCATACAGTAAATTAGACATCATTTGAAACGTAATCAGATTATGATGGCATATAATAAGAACTCGTGACATTGGAAATCTGCTGCTGAACGACCTACGACTTCTTGTGTTGTCAGCGCATGCGGAAAATGTTCCCACACGTGAGCAGCTTTGAGTCGCAAGCAGATACTGCCAGAGGAAGTGAATTGTTGACCCCTCCACTATACGAGATCCAGCTTTGTGACCTTTGCTCATTAGAGAGGTAAAGGGTATTGACTGATATATGAGCATCGTGCATAGCTAGATTTGCCCTCTGAATTCACAAGGCACTTGCATCAGGAGTTCCCTCATTAGTGGCTGACTTTATTTTGTGTAATTTGGTTTTCAGGATGTGACCTGAAACGAATTAGAGGCAACCCCTATTTTTATTATCACTATCCCACTATCACACAGGTTGGGGATGATAGACAGTTTCAGAGAGTGTGCTAGCAGATGCACAGGACATAGTTTAGAAGCAAAAACCAAAGCCAGATCACTGTAACTACATTTTCCCTCTAAATCTTTAGTCAGAGCCATGTGTCCATGATCCGCCTCCATACAATGATTAAGTCTAGTATAAACTACCAAGTAATATCTTAAATAATCCAGTAAAACAATCGCTGTCATCCTTCCTTACGTTCCTTGTGTGTATCTCATTCCATCAAGAAATAATTCTTAAAATGCTTTTCTAAACCTACAGACACACTTTTACCACCATTCTCAATTTTTTTTA
This sequence comes from Oreohelix idahoensis, assembly GCA_024509875.1. Taxonomy (NCBI): domain Eukaryota; kingdom Metazoa; phylum Mollusca; class Gastropoda; order Stylommatophora; family Oreohelicidae; genus Oreohelix; species Oreohelix idahoensis. The sequence continues at coordinate 199,888 of JAMPIV010004095.1, forward strand.
ATTATACACGTGTTGGCTTTTTGCCTCCCGAAATCTACACAGTAGTTAAAAACAGATCTATACACCACTAACACACTGTATTTAATCAATAGAAATACATAGATTTATATAAATAAATAAATAAATAAATAAATAAATAAATAAATAAATAAATAAATAAATATATATATATATATATATATATATATATATATATATATATATATATATATTTTATATAATATATATATAATATATAATATAATATATATAATATATATATATATATATATATATATATACATATATATATATATATATATATATATATATATATATATATAGAAATATATATATATATATATATATATATATATATATATATATATATATATATATATATATATATATATATATATATATATATATATATATATATATATATATATATATTCTTTCTTACCCTCAGGCACATATTGTCAAGCTGTTAATGGGTATAATGGTCTGATCTCAGATGCAGTTGGCAAAGGCACTCTTCATTAACACTTTTTGCGCTCGCTGCGATTTGAATTTTTGACTGACCTATTTCGTTTAGAACACACGCTCTATATATAGAGCGAGATCGGACGCCAGAGGGGGTTTTCCTGCTCAACTATTATTTGCGTTCAGAAATGTATGTAAAATCTGCCTATGTGTGCAAATCAGGATAACTAAGATTTAATTTATCTACGTTATTCCTGGAGCGATTTTCTTTATCTAAAGCTTAAAACACACCCTGTAGTATTCTACACCTTCCTAGCTAATTGGCTTTTACTTTCCTAAGTGCACTCTATTCTATGCGTACTCTAAATAACAAAACTAGGGACTAACCTGAGGCTTCGATGCATTCAACTAGAGATTTCTCTCTTAATATACTACTGGTTGTAAAAGTCTCTGCACAGATATGTAGAACAACATCTCCAATATCGTATTGGTGACCTCTTCCAGGTGGTACTTTGTTCCTAAGTCTGTAATTAATTGTCCTCCTCCACACGGTTGCACATATTAGTCCTGGCCATTTTGACTGTACAGTGCCTTAGTAAACACGGCGTAAAGGTACCTTCTGATTGGTTCGTGTATCAAGCAGTTCTTACAATGTATGGCGCGCGGTTTGGTTAGAGTTACTGAGAATAACTTATTGTAAGACAGACTACTTCACGACAGTAATCTCTTTCAAGATGGATAATTATTCTCCGACTTGTCTCTTCCGAAAATGGTTATCTCATTTACCCGGTCTGTCGTACAGGGTCTGCTCGCAAATGTGTAACAGCATTTCACTCCACAGATTCAGGTGTCAATATGGGTTCAAACGAAAGTGATTGATTACCCTAATCAGCAAATCATGTTCGCTATAGTACTGACATGTGTGTATTACCGGGGCCCGAAAGGGAAGCAAAGAATAGTAACACTGTGCCCTACCAGGCATGTCGTAAAAAGCGACTAAGGAGGGTTGGGCATGGGGTTGGTTACCATAAAAACTTCAACAAATATGGACAAGTCAAGTAAAGAAGACTGACGTTACAAGAATTGAGGGAAGTAATGATTAAGTACTGAAACCAATTATGTCACAAGATGGCAAACAACGGACGTGTAGTAATGTGAGCAACAAAGATCCTTGACATTTAGTAACGTAGCCGGTATTTATCACGGTCGTGTAATTATGAAGATGACACCCATTACGGACACGTCGTAATAAGAAAAATTAAAATAAAGTCATAAACAATGTTCATCAAGGGCATGTCGCAATAGACACGATATTTATCACAGACAAGTACTAATATAGACCGTTCCTTTCAATCACTTGATATAAATGTGTACCATGTAGTAATGAACAAGTTTATCATTACATATATGTAATAATGGGTAACATAATTACCAAGAAAATGTAAATATGTAGGAGGTAATTATTCTGTACAGACCAGATAGCCACATTGAGAATAATAGTTGAACAAAGTCTGGAATGGAATTCAACGCAATACATCGGATTCGTGGACTATGAAAAGGCATTTGATGGTGTTGACAGAGAATCGCTTTGGAAATTGATGACGCGTTATGGAGTTCCCATGAAGATTATTAACTTAATATAGAAGACCTATGAAGACATGACATGCAGAGTTCTTCATGAATTACAACTTAAAGAACCGTTTAGGATGATAGTGGGAGTGAGACAGGGATGCCTCTTGTCTCCTTTTCTTTTCTTACTAGCAATAGAGTGTGTTATGCAATCATCGACACCACACGACATAAATGGAATCCAGTGGAATCTGAATAAACAGCTTGATGATCTGGATTTAGCAGATGACTTGGCTCTTATGTCCCATAACCATGATCAGATGCAAGATAAAATGAAAAATCTCGATGAGAGGTCACAACAAGTGGGCCTAAAATTACACAGGGAAAAGACCAAGATTATGAGAATAAATACAAGAAATGATAACAAGGTTGAACTTGAAGAAACACCACTAAAAGATAGAATCGTACACATATCTTGGCAGTAATATAAGTAGTATAGTAGGCGCAAAACAGGTCGCATCTCTGCAGGCGCGTGACTTTTATATAGTCTGCAGGCGCGTGACTTTTATATAAGGAAAATCTGCAGGCGCGTGACTTTATTTAGTCTGCAGGCGCGTGACTTTTTATATAAGGAAATGTGGTGGAGGAGCGTAGAGGAGGAGAGGTCTTGTTATATAGTAATATATAAGTTCAATAATGGCGGGCGTGTTGTTGTCCTGGTAGTGTGTTGATTATTTTACAAACAGTTATACGTACATATTACAGACAGGTAGCCAATATTTACATATATTACAATATTTAGTTATACAATAAGGCACAGTTCACAACAGTTAGAGATATATATTTACAACAGGTAGACGATATTTAGACATATATTACAACAGTTAGACGATATATAGACATATGTAACAAAGAATTTTGTTAATATATTTTATTTTGCAAATAACATTATCATATAGTGGCATTGTATAATATTGGCAAATAACACATAGGATCACATAGTGACATGTACAGTATTTATATTGGAAGACGGGAGGTGTGTTTTCAAAAATTTTCAAACAACAGTAACAATGGTTCGTTAATAAATATATCACAGTTGTGTTCTATGCTGAAGACGAGAACTTGAGGGAGGGGTGTCGTCGTAAAAAAGAACAGAGAGGTGTGTGCATATACCTGCCTGGGTATCTGGGTGGTATGGTTTTCTGGGTGCGTTGTATTGTATTGTGTGTACATAGCGGAAGAGAGATTTTTTTGGGAAGCGGTTTTATGTGTTGTATTGTATTGGGGCGATGACTCATGGGTGTGTGTTCGTCTGTAGGTATCTGTGTGGTATGGTGTTGCTGACGGTCAGCTTGCGTCCTGTGGTCCTAGAATAGTTCGATAATGGCGGGTGTGTAGGTATTGTGTTGTTGTGTTGTTGTGTGTTGTTTATTTATGTTTTACATACAATATTTATACGTACAAACAGTTATACGATATATATTAACATATATTACAATATATATATATATTACAACCGTTATACATAGAAACGACTGGTAGTGTGGTGGCGTGTTTGGTTGTAGGTATTTTAATTGTGTGTTGTAGTTGGCAGGGCTGCCGACTCGTGGGGTGTGTTGGGGTATGGGTTTTTTGTGTGCCGGAATTTTAATTGTTGTGTATACAATATTTATATATATGGGGGTGACATATATACATACAATACATATAAAAAATGTAAAAATCGATAATGACGGAAAAAAAAAAATCGATAATGTTGGATTAGGTTACTAAGAGGGTTTTTGAAGCGAGTGGAGTCTTTTTGTGCTGGCGCGGGTGACGACGCATGGGTGTGTACATTTTGGGGTGTAGCAGGCGAGTGTGCCAGCATTAAGAGGTGGGAGTGAAATGTTAGAGACGTCACTATACTAGGACCAGCATGGAGAGGTGGTCGTGAAGTGTTAGAGACTTGCCTAGGTCCAGCAGCGAGAGGTGGGAGTGAAGTGTTAGAGACTTGAGTACACCAGGTCCAGCATTGAGAGGTGGGAGTGCCATGTTAGAGCCTTTACTAGAACCAGCAGCGAGAGGTGGGAGTGAAGTGATAGATACTTGACTAGGTCTAACAGCTAGAGGTGGGAGTGAAGTGTTAGAGACATGACTACACTAGAAACAGCCTTGAGAGGTGGGAGTGAAGTATTAGAGACTTTACTAGTCCCAGTATCTAGAGGTGGGAGTGAAGTGTTAGAGACTTTACTAGGACCAGCAACGAGAGGTGGGGTGAAGTGTTAGAACATTTACTAGGTCTTGTATCTAGAGGTGGGAGTGAAGTGTTTGTTGGGGGGGGGGTGTAGCTGGCGTGTGTGTGTGTGTGTGTGTGTGCGTCTGTGAGTGTGTGTGCGATAGTGTGTGTGTGGGGGGGGGGGAGCGGGAGGCATGGCTTTTGGTTTTGTCTGGTATTTTTTGTGTGTAGGTATTGTAATTGTTGTGTGGTGTAGTGTAACTGGTGGGTTTGGGTTTTTGGGTGGTTGTGTTGTGTATGATTCGGCCTTGTGTTGTGTTGTCTTTTTATACAATATTTATACAATATATATTTTACAACAGATATTAATATGTATACACACGATATTTGTCCGTGTTCGGTAACTTCTCTGGTATATTACAGAAATCAGCCAGGTGGTTGTCGGTGGTTGCTGTAGGGGGGACAAGGGTTGGTGTTAATAACTCTGGTTCCACATTTCTCGCGCGCAGAACATTTTTGAAATGTTAAAAAAAAATTCATTCACAGACAGAGATATACGCTGGGTATAACGTGAGTTGATGTAAATATGCTCGTGAGGTGATAGAAATGTGCCTGTGAGATGATAGAAATGTCTGCGTGAGGTGATAGAAATTGCCCGTGAGGCCATAGAAATGTGCCTGTGAGGTCATAGAAATGTGCCCGTGAGGTGATAGAAATGTGCCTGTGAGGTGATAGAAATGTGCCTGTGAGGTCATAGAAATGTGCCCGTGAGGTGATAGAAATGTGCCTGTGAGGTGATAGAAATGTACCCGTGAGGCGATAGAAAGGTGCCCGTGAGGTGATAGAAATGTGCCCGCCGGTTTCAGTAGGAAACTTTAGATAAGAGGGCGAGTTAACGTGGAGTGAAGTGTTAGAGACTTTACCAGGGCCAGAATCGGGTGGTGGGAGTGAAGTGTTAGAGACGATACCAGGTCTAACATCAAGAGGTGGGAGTGAAGTGTTAGATACTTGACTATACTAGGGTCAGCATTGCGAGGTGGGAGTGAAGTGTTGGAGACTTGACGAGGTTTAGCAGCTCGAGGTGGGAGGGAAGTGTTAGAGACTTGCCTTTACTACGGCCCGCTCTTATTTTTTTAGTAAACACACCATAATAATATTAAAGAATTGTTTTTTAAAGATATCCTTTTTTTTTAAAGTTTACATGCGTTACAATGTTCTGCATATACTGTCACACTAACAGACAAACGAACCAAAATATCTAGTTTTATGTTCGATCGTAAAACGCTGGCCTCACCGGTACCAGAGACCAATTAAGTTTTCATGCCCACATGAACGCAATTAAACTTCGTGTAACGAAAATACACAATCGATAACGGGTTCCGACCATTGTGACAAAGCCGCGTGCGAGATCTGAAATTATCGATTGCGCACGCGGCAGTTTGTGAACGTGCGCGGACCATGAAAAGGTGGGAGTGAAGTGTTAGAAACGTGACTAGGACCAGCATTGAGAGGTAAGAATGCCGGGATAGAGACTTACCTATACCAGGGACAGCAGCTAGAGGCGGGAGTGAAGTGTTAGAGACTTGACTAGGACCAACATGAAGAGGTGGGAGTGAAGTGTTAGAGACTTTACTATGGCCAGCAGCGAGAGGTGGGAGTGACGTGTTAGAGACGTGACTAGGTCCAGCATCGAGAGATGGGAGTGAAGTGTTAGAGACATGACTATACCAGGAGCAGCATCTACAGGTGGGAGTGAAGTGTTAGAGACATGACTATACCAGATCCAGTGGGGGAGTGAAGTGTTAGCGCCGTTACTAGGGCCAGCATGGAGAGGTGGGAGTGAAAGGTTAGAGCCTTTACTACGGCCAGCATGGAGAGGTGGGAGTGAAGTGTTAGAGACTTGCCTGTACTAGGTCTACCAGCTAGATGTGGGAGTGAAGTGTTAGAGACTTGGCCAGGTCCAGCATCGAGAGGTGGGAATGCTGTGTTAGAGACTATACCTATGATCAGCATCTAGAGGTGGGAGTGAAGTGTTAGAGACTTGACTAGGTCCAGCATGAAAAGGTGGGAGTGAAGTGTTAGAGACGTGACTAAATCCAGCAGCGAGAGTTTGGAGTGAAGTGTTAGAAACATGACTATACTAGGTCCAGCATGAAGAGGTGGGAGTGAAGTGTTCGAGACTTGACCGAGAGGAGGGAGTGCCGTGTTAGAACCTGTACCAGGTCCAGCATCTAGAGGTGAGAGTGAAGTGTTAGAAATGTGCTACTAAGGCAAGTAGTAGGAGGGGTCTGGTGGTGTTGATGTTGGTTTTGTGTTGTGTTGGTGTGTAGGTATTGAGAATATAAGACGATGAGAGGTGACGTTTTGTAATTATCGGAGGTAACTATTCTTGTGATGTAAAAATATGACAGGGGATTTCCGTTTGTTGGGGGAATGTAATTACATATTGAGACGGGAGCTGGGTCACGTATAAGTTTTCTTTATTATTTGTATTATATCATGTGTACTAAATCTACTCACCCAATGTACATCTAGTGATATGTAAGTGACCCCGCACAAAGCCGTAGTCTCCAACATAAAAAATAATGTCAAAAGCCAGGTTGGACAAGGCCAAATAGACAGTTTTATTGAACACAACCGTAGAGATATGTCAAAGGCAGACTAGATTATGGCGCCAACTAGATACTCCTTAGTGTTGAAGGTTGCAATCGGAACAATGTCGAGGCCATTTTCAGCCATTTTAATAAAACTCAACACGCATGTGCTTTTACCGCTCGTTATTAAACTCGATCGATGGCCCGCGCAAGATATCGCGCGTAAACCATGACTCGTTTATAAAACGCCGGTACCATAGAGGGGGATGTCAGGGCTAAATATAACTATCTAGAAAATCGTAATAAAAGTCTAACATGTAGAGTTTTGCATGTTGGTAGACGGAAACCCTATCTGCAACGGGATTTACCTTTGTAAGCCTAACATTGCTGCTTATTTCTGTTCACGTCATTGCAGACAACTTCAAAACACAATCGATCAATAGTAGAAATTTATAAAAGAAACATTCCTTCGTTCGCGTGTTCGAACCCCCGCGACTTAAGGTTTCACTTTTTTCACACGGGTGACATCTGGTGATAGGTTTTATATTGTCTCCCAAGCGGTTCAAACATGCGGCGACCACGGAAATGTAGTACATTAAATAAGTGTAACTAAGTATTTGTTCCAGTTATCAAACGGGTATCTACGTTTTGTCCTGCAATTGTCAAACTTTAGTAAAAGCTTTTCTTCCAACCAGCAAGGATGGTCCCAAAATTTTTTCCCAGGCCCGCGCAAAGGGTCCAACCTGTAGGTAAATAGATCAACTGTCAAAGACTTCTTTAAATATTTCTTCAACGTGGCAAAAATTTCTTCCACCTTTTAAAATATTTCTTCCATTTGGCAAAGATTTCTTCCACCTATCAAAATATTTCTTCCCCTTGGCAAAAAAAAATTCGTCCACTTGTCAAAATATTTCTTCCGCTTGGCAAAAATTTCTTCCACTTGTCAAAATATTTCTTACCGGTGTCACAATATTTCTTCCCCTTAGCAAAAAAATTTCTTCCGCTTGTCAAAATATTTCTTCCACTTGTCAAACTATTTCTTACTGGTGTCAAAATATTTCTTCCCCTTGGCAAAAAAATTCGTCCACTTGTCAAAATATTTCTTACCGTTGTCAAAATATTTCTTCCTCTTGGCAAACATTTTTTCCACTTGTCAAAATATTTCTTCATGTGGCGGATATGGCCAAGCCAGCGTAAGCTTCCCTTTCTCAGCCGGGTATACAGGCTTTGAAGGACAACACGTGACAACAACTCGACATTTGGCACTTTATCTTTCGACGAAATGCCGAGGAGGTGGCGCAAACACGGTAGATGTAAGATATTGAGCCTTCTTTCTTGCTTAGCATAGATTGTTCAGGTCTCACTGCCATATAGAAGTAAACTGTGGATACAGGCGTTATGGCCAGAGAGAGTTTGTCATTGATGATATACACAAGGTATGTGTGATGCACATGTTAAGTCAGCCGCTGCACTGCTGTGGTCAGCATCGCGCCGGCTTTCTTAACCATCCCAGAGTTCCTCTGGTGCCCAGTTAAAACTGGGTCTGCCCTGCCGGGTTGCGTGCGGTGCATCACACATACCTTGTGTATATCATCAATGACAAACTGTCTCTGGCCATAACGCCTGTATTGTCAGTTTACTTCTATATGGCAGTGAGACCTGAACAATCTATGCTAAGCAAGAAAGAAGGCTCAATACCTTCCATCTACCGTGTCTGCGCTACCTTTTCGGCATTTCGTCGAAAGATAAAGTGCCAAATGTCGAGTTGTTGTCACGTGTTGACCTTCAAAGCTTGTATACCCGGCTGAGACAGCGAAGCTTACGCTGGCTTGGCCATATCCGCCACATGAAGAAATATTTTGACAAGTGGAAGAAATTGTTGCCAAGAGGAAGAAATATTTTGACAACGGTAAGAAATATTTTGACAAGTGGACGAACTTTTTTTGCCAAGGGGAAGAAATATTTTGACACCGGTAAAAAATAGTTAGACAAGTGGAAGAAATATTTTGACAAGGAAACGAAATTTTTTTGCCAAGGGGAAGAAATATTTTGACACGGGAGAGAAATATTTTGACACGTGGAAGAAATTTTTGCCAAGCGGATGAAATATTTTGACAAGTGGACGAACTTTTTTTTTTGCAAAGAGGAAGAAATATTTTGACAAGTGGACGAATTTTTTTTTGCCAAGGGGAAGAAATATTTTAAAAGGTGGAAGAAATTTTTGCCAAGTGGAAGAAATATTTTGATAGGTAGAAGTAATTTTTGCCAAGTGGAAGAAATATTTAAAGAAGTCTTTGACAGTTGATCTATTTACCTTTGCGCGGGCCTGGGAGAAAATTTTGGGACCATCTTTGATGGTTGGAAGAAAAGCTTTTACTAAAGTTTGAAAATTGCAGGACAAAACGTAGATACCCGTTTGATAACTGGAACAAATACTTAGTTACATTTATTTAATGTACTACATTTCCGTGGTCGCCGCATGTTTGAACCGCTTGGGAGACAATATAAAACCTATCACCAGATGTCGCCCATGTGAAAAAAGTGAAACCTTAAGTCGCGGGGGTTCGAACACATGAACGAAGGAATGTTTCTTTTATAAATTTCTACTATTGATCGATTGTGTTTTGAAGTTGTCGGCAATGACGTGAACAGAAATAAGCAGCAATGTTAGGCTTACGAAGGTAAATCCCGTTGCAGATAGGTTTTTTCATCTACCAACATGCAAAACTCTACATGTTAGACTGTTATTACGCTTTTTTAGATAGTTATATTTAGCCCTGACGTCACCCTCTATGGTACCGGCGTTTTATAAACGAGTCATGGTTTACGCGCAATATTTTGCACGGGCCATCGATCGAGTTAAATAACGAGCGGTAAAAGCACGTGCGTGTTGAGTTTTATTAAAATGGCTGAAAATGGCCTCGACATTGTTCCGATTGCAACCTTCAACACTAAGGAGTATCTAGTTGGCGCCATAATCTAGTCTGCCTGTGACATATATCTCTACGGTTGTGTTCAATAAATGTTTCTATTTGGCCTTGTCCAACCTGGCTTTTGACATTATTTTTTATGTTGGAAACTACGGCTGATGGCGGGGTCACTTAATATCACTAGATGTACATTGGGTGAGTAGATTTATTACTCATGATATAATATAAATAATAAAGAAAACTAATACATGACCCAACGCCCGTCTCAATATGTAGTTACATTCCCCCAACAAACGGAAATCCCCTGTCATATTTTTACATCACAAGAATAGTTACCTCCGATAATTACAAAACGTCACCTCTCATCCTCTTATATTCTCAATACCTACACACCAACACAACACAAAACCAACATCAACACCACCACATCCCTCCTACTACTTGCCCCAGTAGCACGTCTCTAACACTTCACTCCCACCTCTAGATGCTGGACATGGTCAAGTCTCTAACACTTCACTCCCACCTCTAGATGCTGGCCCTGGTACAGGTTCTAACACGGCACTCCCACCTCTCGGTCATGTCTCGAACACTTCACTCCCACCTCTTCATGCTGGACCTAGTATAGTCATGTTTCTAACTCTTCACTCCCACTTCTTGCTGCTGGACCTAGTCACGTCTCTAACACTTCACTCCCACCTTTTCATGCTGGACCTAGTCAAGTCTCTAACACTTCACTCCCACCTCTAGGTGCTGGTCTTATGTATAGTCTCTAACACGGCATTTCCACCTCTCGATGCTGGACCTGGCCAAGTCTCTAACACATCACTCCCAACTCTGGCTGGTAGACCTAGTATAGGCAAGTCTCTAACACTTCACTCCCACCTCTCTACGCTGGCCCTAGTAAAGGCTCTAACACTTCACTCCCACCTGTCCATGCTGGCCCTAGTGAAGGATTTAACACTTCACTCCCCCACTGGATCTGGTATAGTCATATCTCTAACACTTCACTCCCACCTCTAGATGCTGGTCGTAGTATAGTCATGTCTCTAACACTTCACTCCCACCTCTCGATGCTGGACCTAGTCACGTCTGTAACACGTCACTCCCACCTCTCGCTGCTGGCCCTGGTAAAGTCTCTAACACTTCACTCCCAACTCTTTATGTAGGTCGTAGTCAAGTCTCTAATACTTCACTCTCGCCTCTAGCTGCTGTCCCTGGTATAGGTAAGTCTCAAACATTGCAATCCCAACTCTCAATGCTGGTCCTAGTCACGTCTCTAACACTTCACTCCCACCTTTTCATGGTGCGCGCACGTGCACAAACTGCCACGTGAGCAATCGATAATTTCAGATCTCGCGCGCGCCTTTGTCACAATGGTCGGAACCCGTTATCGATTGTGTATTTTCGTTACACGAAGTTTAATTGCGTTCATGTGGGCATGAAAACTTAATCAGGTCTCAGGTACCGGTAAGGCCAGCGTTTTACGATCGAACATAAAACTAGATATTTTGGTTCGTTTGTCTTTTAGTGTGACAGTATATGCAAAACATTGTAACGCTTGTAAACTTTAAAAAAAAGGATATCTTTAAAAAACAATTCTTTAATATTATTATGGTCTGTTGACTAAAAGAATAAGAGCTGGCCCTAGTAAAGGCAAGTCTCTTACACTTCCCTCCCACCTCGAGCTGCTAGACCTGGTCAAGTCTCTAACACTTCACTCCCACCTCGCAATGCTG
>JAMPIV010004096.1:0-20133 GCA_024509875.1 Oreohelix idahoensis
GTGACCGACCGACGTACTTAAGGCGGGAATTATGGTATTGTATATTTATTTACAGAATAATGCAGCGAACGAAACAGGTTTTCGGGTTTCTGAAAGAAATTTGTGTTTGAAATATATTTACAGCGAAGGACAAGAAAGAATGCGTATAGCGTAAAGGTTCTTTTGGGGATCATGTTTGGATCTTTTTCATTCGCAGCCCTGTTCCTCAAAGACAATGTCTTCAGAAAAAAAAGCATGCCAAGTCTTTCTGTCCTGTGCCAACAGCTCAATGTGTTTCCGTGTCTTCCTCACTCCTTTCATGTATGTCCTCCATTTCTCTTCTCCGTGTGATAGTCAGTCTTCCACTACTTCTTTCACCCTGAGTATTCCAGAAAAAGAACTGCTTGGTAATGCTATTTCGATGTTTTTTAAATGTGTGTGCCTTATCCTACACTAGCGTCTTCTTCTCATCTCTTGTTCTAATGCACTTGTCTGGTTCGTGTTATAAATTCTACATTAGTGATCTTACCATCCCCTGTCAATCCTATTTTTTAACTGTTCTTTTATTATATCACTTTCTCATCTTTTTGTATCTAAACTTTGGCTGTTCAAAGGTCAAAATGAGCAAACTAAAGCAAAAAAATATCCGTAATCTGTTGCGGTTCATGCCCCGAGGTCACTAAGAAATGTCACTTAAACGATTTCAGGCGTCCTGCTTCATCTGACGAGTGATTCGGATTTTCCCTGACGAGGCTGTGTCTGGTTCCTTGTTTATCGCATTCGGCCTCTTTATCGTCGTTAAATGTTTGCTCGTCATCTATCTATCTATCTATCTATCTATCTATCTATCTATCTATCTATCTATCTATCTATCTATCTATCTATCTATCTATCTATCTATCTATCTATCTATCTATCTATCCATCCATCCATCCATCCATCCATCCATCCATCCATCCATCCATCTATCTATCTATCTATCTATCTATCTATCTATCTATCTATCTATCTATCTATCTATCTATATATCTATATATCTATCTATCTATCTATCTATCTATCTATCTATCTATCTATCTATCTATCTATCTATCTATCTATCTATCTATCTATCTATCTATCTATCTATCTGCCTGTCTGTTAATCCGTCTGTCTATCTGCCAGTCTGTCTGCCTGTCTGTATGACTGTCTATCTACAAATAGTTTTATTGCTGTATATCTACACACAGACACACAGACACACGCACATATATGTATGTAAAACAGCTTGTAACAGAAACTACCACTACAAAAGCACATGAATGTTTAATGCTGGCTTTCTGGAAGGGAAGCAACTTTAGCTGTCTACATACTCCACTCGGAGCTATATGACAAAACGCAATGTCTGAGACTAGCAGCTGAAGAACACAAATCAACAGGTGGACATTTAATCTTAAGGACCGGAACTTCAGGACATGCAATAACAAAAATAAAGACGTACAAGGTTTTTGTTTTATTAAATAAAATGTTGCCTCGTTTTTTTTTGTTTTTTTTTTTGCGAAGCGCGCTCCGTATAACACAGACACAAAATCCGTCGGTTATATTAAGGCGCATATCCAAATATGAAAGACCTTGTGGTCTGGTGGCTCGTACCCAGGTTAGAAATCAGTTAGCCACACGCTCCAGACTGTTTAACTGTTATTAATGAGTACCTGACTGTGTTTTGAGTTAGTGAATGGCAAAGGCAGTGAGAAATGCCTCATCGTCTCATAAAAAAATCTGTGACCTAGTATAGTGAAGTCTCTAACACTTCACTCTCAGACGGCATTATCTGCTATATGACTATATTTGCGTTATAATAAATAAAGTATTGAGAGGAATCGTCAAATAAATACAATGTAAAGTGGTAAATCCTAATGGAGAAAATATTGTAGCGTTGCAAACCCACACATTGCTGATGATGATAATTATTATTATATATTTGTCATGGATGTGTATACCTTAAGAATCTGAAATGCATTTGAACGCCATGGAGAAAACACTACATGAATATTCTCCGCAAAATATAAACTATGTGAACGAACGAACGAACTGTATTTTCAGAGGCTTGAGAATTGGGCACGCAGGCCCGTCTGACATTCTGTCCTTCCTTTCTCTCACCTTTCATGACGTGGGTGGTCGTTCACCTAAATACGTTCACACACGTATATATTATTATAAGACAAGTAGGGCTGCAGTAAGACGTCATGAAAGGTGGGTTAAATTAAAAAATATAGGGGGTAGGGAGGAGGTAATACATCTTACTAGGACCAAAGACAAATGAAAAACTGAATATTTAATCCTTTCATTTATTTTCTTATGTTCCCGACTTAGCTGTCGCTTTATTTCCTTTCCCTGACGAAGGCCTTGTGGTCGCAACGTAGGCAATTATTCTTGAGATCTTTGGTCCTAGTAAAAAGCAGTATCTTTTGTCTTTTTTATTTTTTTCATAAACCCACTCTACACGTGATAATGCTGGGAAGAAACGTGGACCTCAGAAAAGGTCTATAATAGAACAGAACCCGGAGGTTAGTGGAAAGACCACATAACAAATTCATCGATGCTGAGTTCATCACAGGCAGCAATAACAGGGACCGTTACTTCATACATTTATGTAATGACGTAATCATCAAGCGGCGTACGTTGCACTGTTACGTTAGGCCGGTGACCCAGTGCATTCGATTTCAACGGGCAATTATGTTGGGTTGTCTTCCTTGGGTAGCTTCAAACTGACTACTGCTTTCTTAGACACCATTCAACTAGACGTCAGAGAGTGTACGATCGAAGAAGATGATGAAGACTTCATACCTCGCATCATTTTGAAGCCAAGTTCTCACGTTTATATTTCTCGTGAAACGTGGGTAGTTTCTTACAACATTTCCTAATGCCACCACCATTTACAAATACAACAGTTTGATGACATACGGGGGTTTGCTATTTACAAACGACTCGTACAAAATGAAGGGATCAAGAACGTGTTTGGGCCTACGTCAGCAACTCAACGTATCATAGCAAAATTCCATTAAAGAACATAATTTATACCGAAAATGTTAATGTCAGGGACACTACAAAGTTGCATATGATTACTGTGGGATGTATACGCATTTATAAGGTAAGTTTCATAACGTACATTTCCTTTTCAGCCTCCTCCAGCCACTTCTTTCGTTCTTGATGGAACAACAAGCACGTCTACTATCGTAATTGTTTTGTCAGTGATTAGTGTTGACTCGTGCTATACACCTTCTACTTCTTCTTCAAGTAATATGCCCAGTGGCGTAGGAGATCATGTCTCTCCACAACTTCCTGTCTCCAGTACAATTTTTCAATTCTGCTGTTGACTTCTTTCCATGCCACGATGTCAAACTGTCCAGTATTTGCTCTCTTTGTCTTCCCCTATCTCTTTTTCCTTCAATCTTACCTTTGTTTCCAGAATGTCCTCTTCTCATAACAACCCCAAAACAAGTGGATTTCTTCTTTCTAACGTGTGAAATAAGTTTCCTTTGTGCATTGGCCTCTTTCATAACATCCTCATTACTCCTTTTGGCTGTCCATGGTATTTTTAACATTCTTCTGTAAAACCACATCTCTGTGGCTTCTAGTGACTTCCCTTCTTGTTTACTAATTGTCCACGACTCACTCCCATATGTCAGGATTGGTTCTATATAACACTGAATAAATCTCCTTCTTACTTCCAATGACAAAGAATTGTTGCATAAAATACTCTTCACTTTTTCTGTTGTTATTAACGTGCCCAGGTATCTGAATTTATTGACCTGTTTTAATAAATAGCAACAGGTATTACTTGGTGTGTAGTTACTCTAGTGTACACATGTCTTTGAGAATTTAACGCGACAAGACAAGTGGTACTTTTCACTGTTGCACTACCGGCAGTAATAAGTATTAGGAGTCGAAGAAACAATTATGTCAACCTCTTTCTGAAGACAACATTCTACAAATCATAACGGCCATTCAAAGTATTTTCATGCAATGGACCCTGCCTGACCGCAATATCACTAGAAATGAAGAGATTGGAAGATTAGCACACACACACCAAAAAAAAAAAAAATAAATACAATAAAATTAAAAATGAGGTGAACTACCTCAAGCTAAACGTATGAAGAAGCCAAGTGGCTTACCAAAAGCAGTTAACAGAACAAGCGGGCTGAGGGGGGGAACAAAGGTTCAAAGCCACTGAAAAAAAAAAACCACAGCAATGTTTATCACCAACTAAATAGAAGAGAACAGGCAATAGCCTTCATACTCCATATTGATCGTAACAGATTGAAATGTTACATGTTCAATAAAGAAAATATAGGAACTATTGATGAGTGTCGCACTCAAATTGACAGAATGATTGTTCAGCCTCTGCTGAAGGAGTACCCGTCATAACGAGGACCCCCAAAAAAAAAAAAAAAAGATTAATTAAACGGCACAGCCCCATGGCCTGAACTTGGTCTATGGATGTCAGAAACTTAAGTCTGGTTATTGATGTCTTAAGAAGAATTCAAGTTGCCGTCTTAGGAAAAAAAGATGATGAGAAATATTCATATTTTGATCAGAAAGGAATAACTTAATTGAACTTCTGCAGTGGGATTCCGTTGCTCGGAAAGGAATAACTTAATTGAACTTCTTGTGGTGAAGTGGGATGTTATAAATATTTATAGGGGACTTAGTGTACTGACTGAGATCAGCTGTGAAGGTATATATATCTAATAAGAGAAGTGTATTATATATAACCTTACTTGCTACCACATATCTATATATCTCAGTCAGAATTATTCTGGAATAGTGTGATGACTACGTTATGTGTCTAGGGTATGTGTATGATGAAGTGTAAGTCACAACAACAGACAGATAAACAATTTAATTTAATCCACTACTCTTAACAACACTGTGACACTCACATACATATAACACTCTATGAGAATATCTTAAAGAAGTCACTCGTAACTTTTCAAATAACAATATGTATTCATTACTGGCATGAATGAATATGTGTCCTGATTCAACTACAAGGGAACCAGGAATCACAATCAATTTAAATTACAAGTTATGTACAGAATGTATTTAATATGAATATTGTAGTGACATATATTATTACAAATATTCTATGTGTGTCAGTTGTGAAGTAGTAAAATGAGGTAATACTGGTTTTGTTTTGTTCAAGCTCTGTTGGTATTTGTCATCATGACTTCAATAGTTTGTCTTTTGGGACTAGTATTGGAGATGTTCTCAGTTCCTGATATTACGACAATTAAATTCCCCTCTAAATGTTATTTTTATAAAGTCATTTCAAGATGAGGGGACATAATGTTGAGCTCAGCTGGCCAAGTTAGCTTATCTGGCGTGATGGCGGCAGGAAAGGACTCCTCTGCTCGAATTCTCCTCTGGGCTCTGGAGACACCTCACTGATAGCTAAAAGGACCAAGGAGTACCGCTGTCCGACACTGGATTCAGCAAAGCTCTGACCAGGTGCTGCTCAGTACCATCAAGACCACTGTCCCTGAAATCAAGAAGGATGTACCTTCTACTTCATAACTAACTTATACTCTCTTTTACACTGATCACAATACAGCACAAACATTGAGTTCAGAGCGTTAGGCCAACTGTCAGCTTCATTCTGAAGTACTTTATACCAGCATTAACCTCCTTAATGGTTACTACGCCTCTGCAATTCCAGCATTATTTCTTTCTAGTCAATCATCTAGGTGTCAGTGTACTGTTTGGCCATTCCATGCCGTTTTACTTTCCTTCGACACCCTCTGTTCAGGCTGGAGCATTATAGGCTTTACCTCACGTTTGCCACTGAACTACACATATATATACAGGCATAAATCAACAATACACATTCAATTTTCATTAATAGATACTGAATGGTTCAAGCTTACCACAATTTCATGGAAATAAACACAGATACGTTGATTAGCAATGAATTCTGGCACAATTACTGGCACAAATTTCCATCTGCTTATGTTCCAGGCTTTTATTTTAGCAAAATTGTGAGCTGGCTTCAACGCACTGATGCTTTATCAAGCTTATTTAAACAAGTGGTTTCGAACTAACGCTCCCAAGTGTGTATATCAGTGAGACTGGCCAATGAGCCACGTTTCGACAAGTGTTTGAAAAAATGTTACCTTTCCCCGTTTCCCCTAACAACGAAAGATAGTATTTATAGTCCGACCAATCGTGGTTAGGCTTTCATTGGTTGCGCTCCAATCAATTGGGAGTTTACATGGTAGGCTATTTATGTAACGTAAGGTTTTTTCAAACACGTTATAAAAAAAAATTTTATGAGCAGAAATGATTCCATGCTGTCAGGCATCCTCACTATTTTATTTTGGGTATAATTTATTAATTCCTGGACTATTTGCGTAACGTTTTACATATTATTTGTCAGCAAGCCCTAAGGAACCCAAATATACCAATTTGAAAGAGCTACGTGGCTGCGTTCAAAATATGTATTTTCTACCTCCTGTTTCGAAGATGTGCTGTCTGGGTACTGTTATGTTTTCAACCGTAAACCCATCTAATGTTATCTTTTCTAATAAGCGTTTTTTTATGATTTATAAACCTAACTCTGGGAAAGGGTAGTGTATTTTATCACTGTCCGTCTGAAAAAAAAATTAGTGCATGTAGACTTACACGCGTGATGGCAGCATTTGTGTATCGCGCGACGCGTGTTGCATGCGTTCCTGATTTTCAGCCCTCCCCTCTCTCTTTATCCTTTTGTCCATCTGTTCGTTCGTTTTGGTAACGCAGTGTAGAAAAAGACATGAATGGAATTTAAAATTTAGGTCAACTTGCATATTTCAAGGTTTTTCTTAGAAAGGCAGCACATTTTATTGTGTGATTGGGAAACGCGTGTATGTTGCAGAAGGCCTTTAATATCAACGTGAAACGTTACAATTTGCTTACGCAGTAGAAAACAAGGGGATTTCGAGTACAGTCTTTGTGACAGCACTGTTATTTACCATTGCTCTTCTCTTTATTTATTATATGTATTTATTAGGCTTTATATTTACTTGATAATTTATATATGTGGATTAGAATATTCCACGACACTTCTGCAGTGGGATTCCGTTGCTCGGAAAGGAATAACTTAATTGAACTTCTGCAGTGGGATTCTGTTGATCGGAAAGGAATAACTTAATTGAACTTCTGCAGTGGGATTCTGTTGATCGGAAAGGAATAACTTAATTGAACTTCTGCAGTGGGATTCTGTTGATCGGAAAGGAATAACTTAAATGAACTTCTGCAGTGGGATTCCGTTGCTCGGAAAGGAATAACTTAATTGAACTTCTGCAGTGGGATTCCGTTGCTCGGAAAGGAATAACTTAATTGAACTTCTGCAGTGGGATTCCGTTGCTCGGAAAGGAATAACTTAATTGAACTTCTGCAGTGGGATTCCGTTGCTCGGAAAGGAATAACTTAATTGAACTTCTGCAGTGGGATTCCTTTGTTGCTCTCTGTCAAGTTATTTTTAGTCGGCCTCTCCTTTGCATTCCACTCCACTCCCTAATATTTAGGGGATGAGTGGCCATTATTACTGGGTGCCCCAAAAATGACTTTCAAGGAAAACGCACCACCGTATACGCTACCAAGACGGATTTTTGAAAAAGCTGAAAAGAGGTGTCGGCTCTACAAAATACGAGATTCGTATATTGGCTTCGGAACCGTTTAGAACTACCAAGTCATTTCTAAAAGGGGCACACTTTAATCTGGCTA
Organism: Oreohelix idahoensis; assembly: GCA_024509875.1. NCBI lineage: Eukaryota > Metazoa > Mollusca > Gastropoda > Stylommatophora > Oreohelicidae > Oreohelix > Oreohelix idahoensis. The sequence continues at coordinate 7,723 of JAMPIV010004096.1, forward strand.
CAATAACTAAATAAGACATCAACAACAGAATGAACAAAGCAAGAACAGCCTTTTTTAGTCTAAAGACTTGTCCGCAAATTGTGAAGTTTTCAATTACAGCACAAGCCACAAAATTAGGATTATATCTTTAGCCGTGTGCTTTCTGTGCTTCTCTATGGCGCATTAGAGCTGGTAGCGTCTTGTAGGGCAGCAACAAACTACTTCCACTTTGTTCAGTCGGCGGCCATCCTTCGTACAGTGCCCCAACTCTGGTTCATTCTTTGCACACAGTTCTCATGCCTAAGAAAAACTCCACTCCCTAATCTTTTAGGGGATAAGTGGCCGAATAATTCATCACCAACCTGGGCTTACTCGGCGCAAGCAAGAGGACATGCACACCATCACAGCTGGCAGACGCTGGAGCTGGGTTGGCCAAGTACTCAGAAGAGACCCCGATGCCATCACAAGAACAGCTATGCTATGGACCCCTGAAGGAAAACGAAAGAGAGGCCGACCAAAAACAACTTGGCGGAGGACTGTGGATGCTGAGATGCAAAGAATGAACCAGAGTTGGGGCACTGTACAATGGATGGCCGCCGACCGAGCAAAGTGGAATCAATTTGTTGTTGCCCTACAAGACGCCACCAGGCGTAATGGCCACTGACTGCTTTGACGGTCGGCGGCTAAGGATCAAAGAAGAAGAAGACAATAACTAAAGAAATGACTTTAAAATGCCGAATCAGACAAGTTGGACAATAAACAGGCGGTATCTAAATCTCAAAAGCAAGAAAGTGCATTAAAATTTTAAAAAATTATATTACCTTTCTAATTAATGGCTGAGAAAATAAAAATTATGATCTAATCGAATTTTCCAGACCGATATTTAATGCATCATTTTAATGTCCCAAGTCACTCTAACATATGCCTTTACAGAGTTACTGCTAATACAGTAGTATGGCTATGTGAGACATAAAACAGACCGTTTTTCAGTAAATAAATAGTACATAGAAATGAGTATGTTGTAGACACCCGTAAGAAAAAAAGAAATAGATGGTACATACCGGAAGATGGTCGATCGGAGTACCGGGTACAAAACACCCAAGCTGGCCAAGTTTCGTTTTCCGTCGACGCTTTAGCTGAGGAATCTCCAGACTTTTCATCACTCTGACCAGGTTTTTCTTGCTTTAGTTCAATTTTGCAATTAGCCGAAGTGTCTTTATCTGGATGTAGACCGTTAGCCCGGCTTCGAGGTGCAGTTTTGGACTCGGAACTTCTGTCTTGGATCTGGGTTTTCGTGGGAGATTTCGCAACAGACGAGAAGTCTGCGGAAGTTTTTTCCTCTTGATTATGACGCAACACTTGCAAAGCCGTGTCACTTCCTGTTTTGATTTGCTGTCCAAGCTGTCGAGAAAATTTGAGTATGTCATTACGGCTGTTTTCAGGATTGTTGGCGAAAGGATAAAATGATCGACTCAGCAATTTTGAAATGTCGTTTTTAAGATAGTCCGTTTTAGTTCTGATGTTTTCTTGTGAGTGTTGATGCTTGAGGGAATCCCTGCCGATGGAAATTTTGTTTTGAGATCCACCCTGGGATGTGTAAATGAAAGGGAAGTTTCCCAATCCGTTGGCGTGGAGTGGATTTATAAACGGAATATGCCGACTGATGTAACTTGCGTATTCTTTACTTGGTTCTGGAAATAGTCGCGATGAAAGTAGGAAATTCTCTTGTCTAAAGTGATGTTTATCATACATGCTTGACTGACTGAATTCTGGTTTGAGTCTGGGAGAAGGGGATGACGTTGATAATGGAGGTGAAGGTGATGATGAAGAGCATGACGGAGACGAAAGCGAATCTGATCTTGACCGTGTGCTGAGGTCAACTGCCGTGAAGGCGGAATGAGAAGATTTTATAGTTCCCCTGAAGCGAGGGCTGCTGGTCCGGACGTTAAGTCTTTGATATGAACTTGAGCTCTGGCTGGAATCACGAACAGCGCCGAAATCCGGCCGTAAAATGGCGTCTATAGAAAAGTTAGTTTTTTTCTCCTGTGGCTTTTCATTGGCTTTTTCTGTTGGAACATCACCCGCGTTAATTTGGAACGAGTCATTATGTTTGTGAAAATGGGAGATCCTTTCTAAGTGTAGTGCTGCCGATGTTTTTGGAACGTCCACATTTGTTTCTGCACTGCAGGAAAAGTCTTTAATAACGTCACTATTATGAAGCTGGAGTTCAGTGTCGTTAATTGTTAGATTTAGAGGAGAACACGGCGATGTGTCAGCTTCGACATCAATAAAGCAGGAAGAAGGAGTGGCCGGGCCAGTGCTACAGCTGTCGGGTTCATTCTGGCATTCGGTATCATTTTTGGCGGCGTCGGATTGGCTGCAAGAAAGTTCATTTTTTGTGTCAATAATTTCTTCAGTAGAAAGCCCAGACAGCTTGACTCGGGGGCTTGGGCTACGTTTGTTAGCAAAATGTCTCCGTTTGTCCTCTCTGTGGATTTCTGGCGTCATTCTGCAAGGAAGGGAACGGCATCTTGTCTCCTCTGGTTCATTTCCCAGCGTTGTCGTAATTTTCTTTGCATGCCGGTTAATTTCTCCTGGATATATGTGACCAAATGATTCCCCAAGGCTAGACAAACTCTGAGACATTAGACTTCCCTCACGATTCATTCCGGAATTGATTACTGGTGAAGTAGTCATGTGCCTATTTGGTAGAAATTTAAAGTTAAGTTTCATTGTCTCTGGATTGTGCACAGTTTCAAGATCAAACCCTTCACTTTGCCTCACGTGATGTGTTTCGTTTCTCTCTTTTTCCATGCTTGTCATGCAGGGGCTGCCTTCTAAAGGTGCCTGCTCAGTTGCTCCGACTTGTACATCGGCAACAGTGAAATTCAGATCATCGTGTGACCTTGTCTCTTCAAAACATTCAGTTCGTTTTTGTTTCAAAGGAGATGCATAGAGGTCGTGGTCATCTAGTTTATCTGGAGAGACTCTTTTCATGTCTCGTGAGGATGGTTCAAAGGTACTCGAGTCTAGAGAAAACGAAGTAATACCAGAGATTGCTGCGTCCATTTTTGACCTGACTACACTGTCAATGGCCTTGAAATAACATAGACCTTCCATCTTATCATTATCTGATAGAGAATGCTGACGTCACTTCCGCATCAGTTTTATCCGGGCCTCCCTGTATGCTTGATTCCTGAAATGAAAGAGATTACTAGGAATAATTACTGTTATTTTAAGCAGAATACGCGGCGTTCAAGTCGCCAGGTTAATTGTGGCGGGTAAGAATATTTGAGGATGACGATGAAATATAACAAAAGAATAAAAGCAGGAGTGAAAAAAAAAAAAAAGAGAGTGAAGAAGTGGAGGAAAAGGACAATCGTCTCACCAAAAGGAGGTAAAATTTAATTTAAAAAAAACAAACAAAAAAACATGAAAGCACATATGGCGGTCACCAGTACCATTCCTGGAAAAAAAACTCTATAGAAATACAAAAAACATCAAGCTGACCACTGCCTTCTTTAAAAATATTCAAGTAGACGTCTGAAAATGTACACAAAAGAAGAAGAAGAAGAAGAAGAGGACGAACGAACGAAATAACGAACTTTATTTTCAAAGGGTTGAGAATTGGGCACGCAGACCCGTCTGACATTCTGCCCTTCCTTTCTCTGGTCTTTTATACTGATTTCATTTATTCTCACATACATTTTTCCCATCAATTCAAGGAATTCAACGTTGTAAAGGTAAAATAATAGCATACTCACATTCACAGTATCTAATTATAAACATGAAATAAAATATGTTGAAAAGTACAAACTAAGTATTACCATGAAATAAAATATGTTGAAAAATACAAACTAAGTATTACCATGAAACAAAATATGTTGAAAAGCACTAACATCATCATTAAACCTACATTCGATATTATATCATTTGTTCGGAAAAATAATCACATTAGGGGGGCAGATAATCAGAACTCATAAAGTATTCGAAAAGTTTACGATTGTATGAATAGGGACTGAGGTTGTTATCTTTCAGATAATGTGGAAGATAGTTCCAGAGATGAAGAAGAAGAAGAAGAAGAAGAAGAAGAAGAAGAAGAAGAAGAAGAAGAAGAAGAGGAGGAGGACAAAGAAGAAGAGGAGGACAAAGAAGAAGAAGAGGAGGACGAAAAAGAAGAAGAGGAGGACGAAGAAGAAGAAGAGGAGGACGAAGAAGAAGAAGAAGAAGAAGAAGAAGAAGAAGAAGAAGAAGAAGAAGAAGAAGAAGAAGAAGAAGAAGAAGAAGAAGAGGAGGACGAAAAAGAAGAAGAGGAGGACGAAGAAGAAGAAGAGGAGGACGAAGAAGAAGAAGAAGAAGAAGAAGAAGAAGAAGAAGAAGAAGAAGAAGAAGAAGAAGAAGAAGAAGAAGAGGAGGAGGACAAAGAAGAAGAGGAGGACAAAGAAGAAGAAGAGGAGGACGAAGAAGAAGGAAGAAGAAGAAGAAGAAGAAGAAGAAGAAGAAGAAGAAGAAGAAGAAGAAGAAGAAGAAGAAGAAGAAGAAGAAGAAGAAGAGGAGGAGGACAAAGAAGAAGAGGAGGACAAAGAAGAAGAAGAGGAGGACGAAAAAGAAGAAGAGGAGGACGAAGAAGAAGAGGAGGACGAAGAAGAAGAAGAAGAAGAAGAAGAAGAAGAAGAAGAAGAAGAAGAAGAAGAAGAAGAAGAAGAGGAGGACAAAGAAGAAGGAGAGGAAGACGAAGAAGAGGAGGACGAAGAAGAAGAGGAGGACGAAGAAGAAGACGAAGAAGTAGAAGAAGAAAAAGAAGAAGAAAAAGAAGAAAAAAGAAGAAGAAACATATTTTGTAACTGTATAACTCATTCTTAGAAGTTTGGAAAATATATGGAAATGAAGAGAAATCATGTCCAACACAAAAATGTTAATCTTCGTCTCAAATGTCAATGCAGTCCTATTGTATAAATCTAACACAGAGAACAGCAAAAGCAACCAAAACGCTACAGACGTTCATAAACGGGTGCTTGCTTAGAATAGAAGGATTGTATTTGTGTAGTCAGCGACAAAGGCTAGGTATATGTAGTCCCATAGGGGATACTGCCCTAACGGATTGAAGTGTTAGAGACTTAATTATACTTCGAGAGGTGAGGGTGACCAATTTTCTTCCTCGCTGCCTTTGCCTTTGCCTTCTCTAACTCAAGAGCAGTCAAGTACCATCTCACATTTGGGTAGACTGGAGTGTGACGACACCGTGTACTTTTGCCTAGAGAAGCCACCGCACTGACCACTCTCCTAATCTAACGCAAGATCAAACTACTAGGACGTTCAAGTCAAACCGGGACTTTTTGTTCTGGAAGTACAGGAAGGAATGCTAGCGTGGTACTACTGACAGTAGTAAGTAACAAGTGTGACCTACTCGTATTACCGTTACCGTTATTACCGTTAGGTGGCGTACGCGTCACGGGTCAGTCCCTGATAGATAATGAAAATGGCGGACAACAGAGTTAGTGCATGCATGGAACAGCGTGTTATAATGAAGTTTCTTGTGAAAGAAGGCGTGAAACCCGCAGAAATTTACAGAAGACTGCAAGAACAGTACGGTGATGAGACACTCAGTCGCAGTAAGACATTTGAATAGTGCAAACGTTTTAAAGAAGGCCGTACATCCGTGAACGACAATCCCGGCCGTGGCGGCTCCCAGCCCACAGCAGTCATTCGTGTGAACATCCAGCGTGTGGAACGCCTGATCCTGGAAAATCGACTCATAACCTGTCGTGAAATTGCACAAGAGACAAATCTTTCTGTGGGGACGGTGCAGACTATCATTCACGAAAATTTGCATTTTCGGAAAGTTAGTGCACGTTGGGTGCCAAGACAGCTTTCCGCTTTTGACCGGCAGAGAAGAGTTCAAGTCTGCACTGAGTTGAAGGATCGTTTTGGCAGGGAAGGCCAGAATTTTCTGAATCGCTTCATTACGTGTGATGAAACCTGGGTGCATCATTTCACTCCGGAATCAACACGAACATCCATGCAGTGGAAACATACGGACTCACCACCACCCAAAATATTTCGGAAAATTGCGTCTGCTGGAAAAGTGATGGCGAGTGTTTTCTGGGACAAATGTGGCATTATTCACGTGGATTTTCTACCCCGTGGTGCCACTATCAACAGTGAAGAGTACTGTCGCATTCTAAGTGATGTGCATAACCATCTGCGGAAAAAACGGCCTGGTTTGATAAGAAAAGGCGTCCTGTTTCTACATGATAACGCACGACCACATACCGCTCACCGCACCACGTGCAAATTACAGCAACTCGGATGGGAGGTATTGCCACATCCCCCTTACAGCCCAGACCTCGCTCCGAGCGACTTCCGCCTGTTTGGACCCCTGAAAGAGTTCCTGGAAGGTCAGCATTTTAGCACTGATGACGAAGTGAAGCAGGCTGTCCTATGATGGTTCAGGAGTACTGACATATCTTTCTACGCTAAAGCTTTTCAAGCATTAATTAAACGCTGGGATAAGTGTATAAATGTTGCAGGGGATTATATCGAAAAATAAATGGCAATTTCACTCCTACAAATTTGTTCTTTTAGCTTGTACAAACAAAAGTCCCGGTTTGACTTGAACGTCCCTCAATAGTTCGTAATAACAAGGACCAGACAAGTCCCAGTGGATTAAGATGAGAATGCGCTGGCGATGGATAGGACGCACAATGAGAAAAATCAGATTATAGTACTACAAGGCAGTTCTTGTTTTGAAGTCTCCAGAGTAAAAGAAAAAGAGGGATACTGAAAACATCATGGAGAAGAGAACTTCAGACAGAAAGGGGTAATGAAAACACAGAAAAACCTTGGCACAGAACAAGAAGATTTGGCACGTGCTTGTCCAAGTCCAGTGCTCCGTGGGGCGGTGAAAGGCACTGACGATAAGATGAGAACGGTAACTCATTCTGTAACTTTGTAACGCAGTTGTGTAACTTAATAGGGGCGCTTTGTAATGCTCGTTTTTTTCTGTCTTTTTTCGTTCCGTATCAACCATAAGAGCTGGGACAATTTTACAAGGTGGTAACTGAATGTTTAAATAATAATCAACATTTTATTGTGTTTGTTTTGACAGTTAATAAGCCGAAAAATTGTAACAGTAAGATGAAACGTCACGGGGGGAAAACTCTTCGTCAGCCACAGAAAACAAACAAGACATATTATAAATAACAAATACAGAAACAGTAATACAAGACGCCGACACAAGAAGAAACAATAAATACCGGAAACCACAAAATGGGCAGAAAATGTGATTACAAAGATGGCGAAACCGGATACTGGAAGAATTACAAAATAAAACAGGAAGAAATCTTTGAATGTAATTTAATAGCTGCTTTTCTAACTTATTAGCTGATAGTGGGACCTAAGACGCATCAACAGTGAGGAATGCAGTCAGCGACCCATAGCTTGACTGCTTGCGTCAGTGTCAGCGAACCAGAGCTGACCAAGACCCTACTCCACCTCCACGTGGTGGTCCTGGAAACAGGCTGCATCACTGCGGTCTGGCCGAGAGAGTAGGGAGCGAAGAGGGAAGGCAAACCAGTTCCCGAAAATGCCATGCTGAAATCGGATGTGTCGGGCCGAAAGGCGCAAATATCGCAGCAACGCTGTAAACGGCGGCACAACGTAACCAACGTCCTTTTCAGGACGAACGCAGAAGAAGAAGAAGAAGCAGATATTGTGACGTAATGGCTGATTTGTGACCTAATGGCTGATTTTTTTTTACCTAATGGCTGATTGTGTAACCCAATGGCCGATTTCGTCACTTTACAAGTAATTTTGTAACTTATATACTTAAGTTTTGTTAACTGATAATGATTTTAAAACATAATGAGAAACCCCATATCTATTTGATTATTGATTTTAGTGATAACGGATTTCGTTACTCTTATTACTGATTTTTTGTTAACAGCTAACTGATAACACATATATAGTAACTCCACATCTACTTGATAATTTTGTAATGATAACGGATTTTGTAACTCTCATAACTGATTTTTGTTACTGATTTTTGTTAACAGCTAACTGATAACACATATATAGTAACTCCACCGCTACTTGATAATTTTGTAACTTTTATAACACATTTTTTTTACAGCCAACTCATAAGATAGGATTGGTAACTCGATATCAACGTGATAATTAATTTTGCCACCTGATAACGGATTTCGTACGCAACTTAGCATCGGGTGTGGTAGATGTATATGCGTGTTTTATTATCAAGTTAATGTGAACTATTGATCAGCGCAGACAATTAAAGCGCCACGTGAAAACGGGTATAAAGTGTTAAGGTCCATTTCAATCAATAAGCTACAACGCGACAATATTAACAGCGCCTGGGATCTACCAGCAGCAAATTTTAAATCAGTCTCCGCTGAAAAGACGTTATAGAAAACTGAGTTTGATGCCTGCAGTAAAAATCACAAACCTCAGAAATGAGATATCTGAGAAAGATGGTTGAAGTAACAAGAAGAGACATGGTCCGCAACTAGACGAGACGTCAAGGCCTAAAAACCCAACCCCTGCAGACCCAAGTAGAACCATCCCAACTAAGGTTTTTTTGGCTATGTCTGCAGAATGGGAGAAGATAGGCTGCCACTACGGCAGGTATGGGAGGCTAAGAGCCAGGGATCCAGACCTCCAGGACGGCCCAGAGTCCGCTTGGATGACAACATTAGACAATCTTTGAAGGACGAGGACTAGAATGGAACCAAGCCAGGAGGAAGACATCCAATAGGATAGTAAAGTGCCCTCTCTTCTAAACCTCTACACCTCACGGTAGAAGAGGAACGACTAAGTAAGTAAGTAAGTAAAAACCACATGTTCACTAAATTAATGAGAATTTAGGAGGACTAAATTCCTTATTTTTATCTATACACATTCAGTTGCCCTTTAAATGACCAACGCACCGTTAGTGCCTCCTTTTTTATCAAACCTATACACATTTAGTGGCTCTTTTTTGGTTACCTATACATATTTAGTGGCTCTTTTATTTAAAATCCAATTGACATTCAGTGTATCTTTTTCTAACCTATACACATGCTGTGGCTATCTTTAACCTATACAAATTTAGTGGCTATTTTTTTAACCTATACACATTTGGTTACTCTTTTTTAACCTTTACACATTAAGGGGCTAATTTTTTTTATCCTATACACATTTAGTGACTCTTTTTTAACTTTTACACATTCCGTAGCAATTTTTTAAACCTATACACATTTAGTGGCTCTTTTTTTTAACCTATACACATTTAGTGGCAATTTGTATACCTATGTGCATTTAGTGGCTACCATTTTTTTTTTTAGCCTGTATACATTTAGTGCCCACTTTTTTCACCATACACATCTAGTGCCTTCTGTTTTTTTTACTTATAACATATACATTTAGTGGGTTTTTTTGTTTTTATCTATAAACATTCAATGACTCATCTTTATCTATAAACATTCAATGACTCATCTTTATCTATAAACATTCAATGACTCATCTTTATCTATAAACATTCAGTGACTCTTTATTCGTTCACTTTCAGACGTCGACATATTCATGTTCAAAGAAAGCAGTGGTCAGCCTAAGAACTGTTGGTATCTCCGTAGATCTTGTCTTGGAATGGTACTGGTGACCAAATGCGCTGTCTCTGTTGCTCATATGTTGAACATCTTTGAAGTAGATGTTCGGCAGCCATTTTATCGGTGCCACAGTTACAGACTCATCAGTAGTTCGTATCTTTAGCTTGTTGGATAGATGGTATCCCAATCTGTTGTAGCCAGTGCGAAGTCTGAAGATTACCACTTGTTCAGTTCTGCTCAGTTGGTAATTTGCATCATCTTTTTTGTGACCTGGATGCTCTGCTTCCAACTTGCTCCTGTATCTGCTTTTGGTAAAACTCTTGGCCTTTTTATGAGTTATGGCCCAGAGGTTTTCAAACTTTTTTGGTCCGCGGCTCCCTTGACCTGTGCATAAATCACCGCGGCTCCTCTCTATACTACGAAGATCTATATTTATTGATGGACCTTGGCTCATAATATCAAGCCCAACACTTTTCCCAAGCCACCGCGACGCCCTTAGCCGAGGGTCGCGACGCCCCTGGGAGCCGCGACGCACAGTTTGAAAACCTCTGAGTAATGCTTTTGTCATGATGAGGTAGCTTTCAACCTTCCTTTGCCAATATGTCAGCCTCTTCATTTCCGGGAATATTGGAGTGAGATGGGATCCACTCTTTTGAATTGCTGACACAGTTTGTTAAGTGTTACTTTTAAGGCACTCAATCAATCAACCAATACACTTTAGCTTCCACAGGAACATAGGCCTTCAACAAACACATGCCAAGTCCTCCTGTCACGTGCCATCATCTCAAGTTCTTTCCACGTTTTCCTCATCCTTTTAACTTCTGTCTCCATTTTCTTCACGTACTTTTAGGTTTATATCTGCTTCTTTTTTCCCGGGGATTCAAGAACAAGGATTGTCTCGTAATGCTATCTACAGGTTTCCTCAATGTGTGTTTTATCCATCGTAATCCAGGTCAGCATTCTTCTGACTTTTGGGACCGAAGACGCAGCAAAAGTGATGAATGCAGTCAGCGACCCATAGCTTGACTGCTTGCGTCAGCGTCAGCGAACCAGAGCTGACCAACACCCTACTCCACCTCAAAGTGGTGGTCCTAGAAACAGGCTGCATCACTGCAGTCTGGCTGAGAGAGTAGGGATCGAATAGGGAACGCAAAACCGGTCCCAGAAATGCCTTGCTGAGAACGGATCTGTCCGGCCGAAAGGCGCAAATATCGCAGCTTCGCTTTAAACGGACACAACGCAACCAACGTCCTTGTCAGGACGAACGAGGAAGACGAAGAAGATTCTGACTTTTCCGCGTTGCAATTACTGACAGAGCATCCGTGAAGAGAGCCATGATGTCTGTTATATCGGAGTGCACTTGAAAGATGTGTTCACTTACAAATGTGTTCACTTACAAAGCTGTGTTCAAATGTCCTTCTATCTGTATTTCGAAAACAAGCCGTAAATATTTGATATAATATGACAGGCCTACCTTTAATAGGCCTAATGCTGTATTAATATGTCTGGAAAAGCTCAAAATAAATACAGAAGTGTTTATTTAAACAAATGTTATGGAAAGATAATAATATAGAAGTTGGTACTTGAGTGTTATGGGCACCATTTTACCGCGAACGCCTGGAAAGACAATAATAATTAACTCTTTCAGTCCCAAGCAAAAAAGTGGGTTTGGCCCAAACAAAAAGTGGCCATACCAGTATGTTTTTATTGTTTTTGTTTGGAAATAATTTTTTTAAATGTTCATATTCGTAAATAACAAAAGTCCATAATGGATGGCTATACTTTAAGAAAATAGCGTTTTTGAGTTGTCAAAATTAGAAAACAGCCCTAGAAAGGATCAAGAGATACGAAAGCCAGTATACTGTTTATTGGGCCAAATGGGTCTAGCGGGAAGTACAGTATACTGGCTCTTGGGGGTTAAAGAGATTAACAAAAACTCTTGCTGGAGTTAACTGTAGTCTCTTGTTGTTCCTGATGGGTCTCTGCGGATGCAAAGAAAGAACATGGCTAGTGCACCATCAGGCATGTCGTAAGAGGCGACTAACAGGAGGTTGTGCATGAGTCTGGCAACTTCAAAATGTAAAACAAGTTGCTACAGACAACGCTGTTGCAAGCGCACATGAGTAGGCTTACATTGTTGCACGCTTTCTGCAAGTAGACAGGTTGATGTGATGGCGTCATGCTCCAAGAGGGTCAACGAGGGAAAATAATTTTTTAAAACCTGAAAATGATAATTTAAAAAAATTTACATCACTCGACGAAATGAATCAGAGAGCTAAACAAGTGATAAAATTTTCATAAGGTAAGCAGATGACTCAATCCGGAAGATGCACCGTGCCTGTAGACGATAATAGGTAAAGAAGTATGTATAGAAAAGCAGGAAAACATAAAAAGATATAGCTAGAGAAACATATCCGATGAAAGATGTACCTCAGGGAAGACACTAGCCCAATGAAAAACCGTGTTCAATGAAATCGAACGACAGAGTGCTGGTCTCTCGTGGCAAAGGTTCAGTTCACAGTATCGACACGCCCCAGTCTAAAGGTCAAGGTAGTCCTATAGCAGATACTGCCGTGGGGAAGTGAAATGTTAAAGACTTCACCATACTCGGTCCAGCATCGAGAGGTGCGGTGACCAGTTGCCTTCCTCGCTGTCTTTTCCTTCCCTAATTCAAAGAGCAGAGTCAGGTACCCATTTACAGCTGGGTAGACTGGAGCGTGTCGGTACCGTGATTCGAACCCAGCACCTTTGCCACGAGAGACCAGCGCTCTAACCACTCTGCCAATCGGACGCTCAACTGAACCATAGCCAGGTATAATCCGATAGACTACAA
>JAMPIV010004097.1:0-56850 GCA_024509875.1 Oreohelix idahoensis
CTACACAAAACCAGACATGCGGATACCATCCATCATCATATGGCATCACGCATCATTGGGTGGCCATAAGCTGGTTTGATTCTGGTACCAGCAAACACGGGGTCCCTTACCCACTTCATTTTCAACAAGAATTCATCAGCATCCATCAAGAAATTAACATTCTTCAAGACAGTCAACATCTTCAAAATTTTCAAAGTACTCGGCGTTGCCCGGTAAAAGTCAAAATTTCAATTTTTTGACGGAAACAAGAATTTGACAGTACCCGGCGTTGTTACATGTTGCCGGATAACTCGGACTGCTGTTATCTTTTACGCAAGTCAAGCAAGTTGCTGCTGTCAAGGTTCCAGTGCTGTCGTTTTTGTGAAGGTCAAGTGCCGGTTGAAACGGGTTGTTTTCTGAAGAAGGCCAAGTACCGATTTCCATCAACTTACTTTTGGATTAGAAGGTCAAGTGCCGAAACAACTCAACACACAGTATGTCAGAAGCTCAAGTACCATCGTGTTAGCAGTGGAAGCAGTTCAGATGTGCCATCATCGTTGGAGCTTCGCTCTTTAGGACGTTGATTGACATCCGTTTTTTCTGCTGTTCTACGATTGGAAGCCTATAAGTTAAGTGGCCTGTTTGTATGTAAACTGTGCCCTTATACTTCTGCTGAGTCTTCTGTGTATCATCTCATTCTATATGTTATATGTCTATATGTTATTTGTATATTTATATGTTTATATTTCAGCGGGTTCTCGGTTGGGTGGTGTCTCCGTTAGATTATGCCACGTCATAGAGGTCGTCTATTGTGAGCGTTTTCTGTAGGGTTTGCAAATTTCCGATACTGGAATTTGCTAAGCGACTTCTGTTGCTATTTATGTTAGCTGTGATGACATGTTTTTAATATTGTTTTCGTTATTATTTCGCATTCTTTAGTTTTGTTTTGATTTGTTTGTATTTGTTAGCCTACTCTTGTCTATAATTTAGTTTCATACAACATTTTTGTTTATACACTGTGGTGTCATGTATTTTGTTTAATTCTATCGTAGATATCGTCACATTTTTTGTGATATTTCATTAATTTCTGCTTTATTTTTAGTTGATTTCTGCGAACGTTTTTGTATTGTTGCTGATCTTTGTTATTGTTTACATTGTTATTGTTTACATTGTTTGCATTGTTTACATTTTCAATGTTTACATTCTGCATGTGTTTACATAGTCATTGTTTACAGTTATAGTAATTAGTTAATGGGCTATGCTAATGCACTGTTACTACTACACTGATGATAAATGAATGATGAATAGTGTTGTGCACTATTGAATGAGAAGTGCACTTATGATCAAGAATTGATTGGTGATATTTCATATACAAGTTCTTTGATTGGAGACTTGTTTCCCACAGAGACTGGGATAATATAAGGTGATGTGAATATACAAGTGCTTAATTAAGACTTGTTACACTTAGGTTTGAAATAAATTAGTTAATTATTTCAGGTTTTGGACGCATATGTTAGACAACATGTCTACATTTGAGCACTTTATTGAGCAGGGTAAATTGCTTGGGAAGACTGGTGATAAGTTAGAAGAATTTGCAACTGCTCGATATGATAAAGCAATGGAAGCTGAACAAAAGAAACTGCATATGGAAGCTGAACAAAAGAAACTGCAGATGCAGGTGGATGAAAAAAGATTCCAAATGGAAATGGAAAAAACAAAAAAGGGAATCAGAAGCTGAGGAAAGAAAACTCCAGCTAGAGGCTGAAAATAAAAGACTTGAAAAAGAGGCTGAAAATAAAAGACTTGAAAAAGAGGCTGAAAATAAAAGACTTGAAAAAGAGGCTGAAAATAAAAGACTTGAAAAAGAAGCTGAAAGACTTCAAATAGAGGCTCAGGCTGAGGAGAGAAGATTACAGAGAGAATCTGATGAGAGGAAAGAGAAAGCAAAAATGGAACATGAAGAAAAGGTCTTAGCTTTAGAGTTGGAAAAATTGAAATTGATGAACATGAGTAATGGTAATGATTCAAACAAGGGTTCATCTTCTGGTAAGGCTAATAATGATACTTTTAAGATTAAGTTACCAACATTTAGTCCTTCCAGTGATGACATAATGTTCTATCTGGACAGATTTGAACAAGCATGTACAGCTCATAACATAGACAAAGCAAAATATGTTTACCAGTTATCAGGGATACTGACAGGTAAAGCTCTAAGTATATTAAATATGGTGGATGAACCTGACAAGAACAATTATGAGGTTGTCAGGGCCGCTCTGTTAAAGAAATATCAGCTTAACGAAGACGGCTATCGTCTACAATTTAAAAACATGTTACCTGAAAATGGAGTTGAATTCTCCGAGTTTATTGCAAGAATACGCATTACTTTTTCTCACGATGGGTTGAACTATCTAAGACGGAAAAAACTTATGAAGGACTTATGGACTTAATACTTAGAGACAAAGTCATGTCGTCTGTCAATGAGTCTTTCCTTGCTTTCCTTCATGAACGTAAACCTAAAACAATAAAAGAAATGGAAGATTTCTGTTGCCAATACGTAACTGCGCACCCACACATAACCATGGTAACTCTAAGGTGAAAGAAGGTTTACCAGTTGCTTCGGCAGCTCCGTATGGTCAAAACTTTGCTCGTAGATCCCAACAAAATTTTGATAGAAAGAGCAGCGGTAATTTCTGTCAAAATCATGGAAACCAATTTCATGGTGATTCTTCTTCGAAGAATTGGAGACAACCTGATAGTGGTCGTTACTATCACCCTAATAATTATAGGCATTTCAAAAGAGGATATGGTAATAGAGGTTATTCCTGCCGAAGACCTCAGAACCAAACAAATAGATGTTCGCATCAATGTGAACATGATAGTAATCGTGGAAACTGGAATTCGAACCAGGATAACAATTACAATAGAGACAATAATAACTGCAGAGATAATAATAACTCTGATAACTTCAGAGGTAATAATAGTCGGGGTAGATCTCAACACAAAAAAAGAGATATCAGCAGGCTAATGCTGTACAACAGGAAACTGAGGGAGCCTGTAATCATGTTGTTGATAATAAAAAACTTTGACGCTGTCACTGGTTCTGCTTTTGACTTTGAGAGAGCAAACAAATGCCCCCAATGCAGTACTTTATTCGAACCGGGTACCATAACTACTTTGAGTTGTGGTCACCCTCTTCCCGCTCTTCCTGCTGCTGTTGCGCATGACGGGAGGGGTTCTTTAATTCTACATAAGGGTCTTGTTAATGATACTCCGGTCTCACTACTTTTCGATTCCGGATGCACCACTATTGGTGTTAGACAATCGCTTGTAGATCCATCTTGTGCTACAGGAAAGGTTATTAAATGTGTCACATTTGGCGGCACTCTAGAAAAATATCCTACTGCTGTAATTCGCATTGCCACTCCTTTCTTTACTGGAGATGTGCATGCTTGTCTCTTACCTAATCCTACTGCGGACCTTATTATTGGTCGTATTCACGGAGTTAGGGAGTGTACCCCACAGCAGATTGCTGCTTGGGAAGATAATAACATGCAAGCTACAAATGCAGTAGTTACAAGAGCACAAGCTCTACAAACACCCGAAACTTCACTGAATAGTGATAATGAAGTTGATAGCCAAGATAGTCACTTAGTAATCACTGTGACTCTTTCATAAAATTGCAAGAAGAAGATCCTTCTTTAAAAAAATTCTTCGTTCTTGCGAAGAAAGGTGATCCGAATCAGGATACAAATAGAAAATCTTGGATTGCAATGAGAAACGGCGTACTTGTACGTATGGTACAAGATTCGACTACGTCGGCACATTCGCAAATTCTTGTTCCCAAGAGCATGAGAGTCCAAATATAACAACATGCTCATGACTCGCAATGTGCTGGACATATGGGTTTTGCCCGTACGAAGTCGAGAGTCCTTGCGGCTTTCTTTTGGCCTTTTGTCAATAAGGACATTCGTATTTACTGCCGATCATGCAAGGTATGTTAGGAGGTCAAATCTAGAGGACCACGACATGCTGCGCCTATCCAGGCTGCTGACATTCCTATTCGGCCGTTCCAGAAAATGGCCATAGATATTATTGGCCCTTTTAAGGTCAAGTCGGCCAGAGGACATCAGTTTATCCTTACATGTGTCGATATGTGCACACGTTGGCCAGAGGCTATTCCTCTTAAGAGCATATCTACTACAGATATCGCAGATGCTCTTTGGTTGATATTTTCTCGCTTGGGGTTCCCCAGAGAAATGTTGTCAGACCATGGCACTCAACTCATATCTGACACTATGTCACAGGTAATGTCTACCTTACATATTGAACGATCTCTCAGTAGTATCTACCATCCTATGTCTAATGGGTTAGTTGAGCGTCTGAATAGAACGCTCAAGACTTTGCTTGGTAAGATAACTGAAGATCATCCTCAAGATTGGGACAGGGTTTTACCCGCGGCTCTCTTTGCCTATAGAGAAGTCCCTAATGACCACACAGGATTTTCTCCCTTCGAACTTGTCTTTGGCGCGCGTCCACGCGGCCCTATGTCTTTATTACACGATCTCATCACTGCCGATGATATTAGCGATGAAACTCAATCCTCATATGAGTATGTCATGCTCTTAGACAAAAGATCATTGAGGCATGTAAGCTAGCAACTGCTTCATCAGAAATTGCTAAAGAGAAGGCAAGACAGTTTGCTAATAAGAATAGATGTCTACGACAACTTTGTCCAGGTGACAAAGCATTCGTCCTACTCCCCAGTAGGGAAAATAGACTTCTTATTGCATGGAAAGGTCCGTATGCAATAGTCTCTCGGATTTCCGATGTTGACTATGTGGTCGATATTGATGGAAAGCATAAAACTTTACACATAAACATGCTTTCGGAATTTCACGAACGTCCGGACTATTTGCTGCCTATTTTCCAGGCAACGGATGATGCTCCTGCACCTCACGGTCATTATTCATCCCTGTCTGTCATACAGGATGAGGAAGCTACCTTCTCTGATGTCAACCTTCCCCTTCCAGTGGTTCCATTACATTCCACGGAATCTTGGAAAAAAAACGTTTCTGTTTCTCCTAATCTTTCTGGTGACGAACATCGACAAGTCTCGTCGATGTTACAAACATTTCAGGATGTTCTCACTGACATTCCTGGACACACAGATGTCATAGAACATGACATAATTCTTACCGACAATAATCCAATTAGGGGTAGGCCGTATCCTATTCCTATACACTTTCAGTCGCAAGTGGAAAAGGAATTGGATGAAATGATTCAATTAAATATAATTGAACCATCGACTTCACCATATTCTTCTTCCATGGTTATTGTCCGGAAGAAGGATAAGAACATACGAATTTGTGTTGATTATCGCAAATTGAATCAGGTCACAAAGTTCGATGCTGAACCGATGCCTTTGTTAGAAGATCTACTGATTAGACTTTCTAATTCTAGATTCTTCACTAAACTTGACTTGTCTAAAGGTTATTGGCAAGTGCCTTTAGCAGAGCATGCCAAACCTCTTACTGCTTTTTCTACACCTAGGGGTCTATTTCAATGGAATGTTATGCCTTTTGGTCTCATGAACGCCCCTGCAACTTTCGTTCGCATGATGCGTCGAATTCTGTCACATCGTTCGGATGTCATCGCATACTTAGATGACATCTGTCTCTTCAGTGATACCTGGGAAGATCACTATTTAGGGTTATATGACTTACTGTCCACTCTACGCGAGAATAATTTGACAGCAAAACCTTCTAAAGCTTTTGTTGGTTTTGGTGAAATCTCTTTCCTGGGTCATCGTGTTGGTCATGGTCTCTTGAAGACAGAAGACCACAATACTTCCAAAATACTGAACATCTCTGTTCCTAAAACGAAGAAACAAGTTAGGAGTCTCTTAGGTTTAATTCAATTTTTATGGGAGATTTATTCCAAATTTATCTTCGATCATGGCACCTCTCTCAACATTGTTGAAGAAAGGTTCGCCTAATCTGGTCCGTTGGTCTGAAGAATGCCAATCTTCACTAGACCAAATCAAGAATATATTTTCTTCTCCTCCCATCCTAAGATTACCTACTCTTGATAGGACTTTTGTTCTTCGAAGTGATGCTTCATCCACTGGGATTGGAGCAGCACTGATGCAAGAATATGCAAATACTCTGCATCCTGTTATGTACATTTCTAGAAAACTAAATGCGGCAGAGAGGAACTACTCGGTTTTAGACCGTGAGTTGTTAGCGATGGTTGGTCAATTCTAAAACTACAAAGATTCCTCCTGGGCGCACATTTCATTCTAGAGACTGATCAGAAAGCTCTTACAGCTATTCAGACTAAGAATTTGAAGAGTTCGAGATCCACTCGATATGCTATAGCTCTTCAACCTTTTCACTTCACGGTACGAGCTATCCGTGGTGCGGATAATGTGATGGCTGACATTTTGTCTAGATGCCACATGACTCTAACTAATACTTCTGTCCTATATTCCTATATATTACAGAGTCATAACACACCTATATTACTACAATAGATTAGCACATCTGTACTCACTTTATATGTACACACTATCGTGCTTTGTTGTCATCTTCTTCTGTTCGTTTTTAAGATGATAGAGGAGGACTGAGTAGTTAATATAAGGGCCGTTAGTTTACTAAACAGCCACAATTATTAATAATGTATTGTACCTTATGAAGCATATTAGTTATTAATTAGCATTATATTGCTTGTACTTTCTCAGAATGTCATTGTTGAGCTGAGGACTTACCTTACTAGTATCAAGCATGACGAGTTCTAGATTGTGTACTTACCCTCGGAATACCAGAGCATATGTCCTGGATCGTCATGTAGTTTTAACTTTACTATGTACTTTTGTCATTACATGTCAAAGAATGTACTATTTAAATTTTCCTATCAGATTTGTACATCCATTTTTAAAGACAATATTAGAGTATGCTGTTTAATGATGATTATGGTAACTTGCATACGTATATTGTGTTTACATGCTAACGTGATGTGTGTTGGTGACACCTCCCCGATGTGAATATTTTTTTGAGACATATTTATTTTTCTGTTGAGGTATATCCTCACCAGACACTCTATAATTAGCCTATTGTTTGGCAATTTAGTTAATTATCAGCGCATAATTCGTGCGTTTTGAGCCGCTTATCGCATGCTCTTTGATATTTAAAAAAAAAATATGTTCCACATTTTTTTTAATCGGGAGGAGGTGGTGATATGTTGCGTGATAAATTCTCGCAACATCATTTTATTACAATATCTATTTTATAACGCAAGGGCAACAACTGCTTGAAATTTATAGTTACTTTTCTCGGTAAGCATTTGTCTTCTCGCGTTGGTATTGAATGCAGTTAAGTTTTGAGCTGGGGTCATTTTGCGCTGGACTGCGCATGACTTGTCTTGCTTCTTGGTCGATCGGTTTCCGCCCACCACTAGTGGGGTGAGCGATTTGGAATGGCGAAAGAGATGCCTCGTTGAAGAGGGGATCTCCGCTATTTTTTGTTCTGTCAGGGATGTGTAGTCCTCTTAATGGATATTTCGTTTATTCGAGATAATACCTCTAGTGTTTCCCACATGCCGGGAGGCGTGATATTTCTGTGTATTTCATGAAGGCAAGGTAAATTAACATTTTCATTAACTCTATCGATTTTTGGTCGTGAACGATTTCTGGCTCATAGCCTGTCTTCGAAAGTCGTCGTCACGAGATGTTTTCCTAGCTCACATGTCGCTGTATTGTGCTGCATCGGTTGATGCAGGTCCCAAGGACTATTACTTGCTACTTGGTTACCTGAACTAGGTTTGAAAACCTTTGTTATCTAGAGGATATTTTTGAGGACATTATTTATACTTCGGCAGACGTGTCTGTCTTGCTGAAGTCAGACTAAGGAGAGTGAACTGATCTCATACATCTGGTTATCTCCTGGCTGTTATAGAAAAGGATGGAGTTTTTCACCTGACTACATTTACAGCACTATGAAATATAACATGCATCTGACTCATCATTGTAATGCTGTCTACCGTCTATTGCTGTATTGAATGTTGCTGTGATAATGACTGTTTGATGTGTCTACATATTCGCGTAACCATTTTGTCACTGTGGCGTCCACAATAAATAATGAAGAAAAACGTCAACGGCTGTTTCAAGAATCATTGACTTTATACGTCGTGAGTTTACTGACGTCCTATGTGGATTGCCCTGTTATTTTTGTATGAACATTGTTTTGACTGAACACATCTGCACACTACACAAAACCAGACATGCGGATACCATCCATCATCATATGGCATCACGCATCACCCACCCCCTGCAGACCCAAGTAGAACAGTCCCAACTAAGATGGTTTGGCCATGTCTGCAGAATGGGAGAAGATCGGCAACCACGACAAGCATGGGAAACAAAGATGGTGATCCAGACCCCCAGGACGACCCAGAGTCCGCTGGGAGGACAACATTAGACAATCTTTGAAGGACCGAGGACGAGAATGGAACCAGTCCAGGAGGAAGACAGCCGATAGGATAGTCTGGCGCTCTCTCTTCCAAACCTCTACAACTCACGGTAGAAGGGGAACGACTAAGTAAGTAAGTAAGTAATTTCTATCTCTGATAGATACTAGTAGTCCATTTCTATCTCTGACAGATATTAATAGTCCATTTCTATCTCTGATAAATACTTGTGGTCCATTTCTATCTCTGATAGATACTTGTGGTCCATTTCTATCTCTGATAGATACTAGTAGTCCATTTCTATCTCTGACAGATATTAATAGTCCATTTCTATCTCTGATAGATACTAGTAGTCCATTTCTATCTTTGATAAATACTTGTGGTCCATTTCTATCTCTGATAGATACTTGTAGTTCATTTCTATCTCTGACAGATATTAATAGTCCGTTTCTATCTCTGATAGATACTAGTAGTCCATTTCTATCTTTGATAAATACTTGTGGTCCATTTCTATCTCTGATAGATACTTGTAGTCCATTTCTATCTCTGATAGATACTTGTAGTTCATTTCTATCTCTGACAGATATTAATAGTCCATTTCTATCTGAGATAGATACTAGTAGTCCATTTCTATCTCTGATAAATACTTGTGGTCCATTTCTATCTCTGATAGATACTTGTGGTCCATTTCTATCTCTGATTGATACTAGTGACTCATTTCAGATGCAAGCCTTATTATGGCTTCATCCCGCTAGCTGATAAATACTAAATGTCATTTTCGGATCTTTGCTTGTATTAACGCTACACTGCAGTTGACTAGGTTCACTTATCTTTGAACTTTCAATCGCGTTGTGATATAACCGAGTACTTCGGTCTAGGTTGAAAGAAGCATGCCTCACTTTAAGGAGGCAAACCTGTCAACGAAATAACAAAGAATATCATTATCATCACCACCATCATCATCAGGTTACTTCTTGTTCCTAATGGAGCATGGTGCCACAACTACGGTTGGTCCCCTTGCAGGAGGCCTACACCATGTGTTCTCTTGTTCCTGCAGCGGTGATACGACATGCCAGCGGGAGCAGTAATCGTATTGTTTATTAACCAGAAAACAATCGTTCTATATTTGTTTTATGCTCTCCCCTCTTCTATATTTGTTTTATGCTCTCCCCTCTTCTATATTTTCTACCGCACTTGTCTTCCCGAATTTTCTCAGGATTAAACAGACAGATAAATATAGCCACGCAGAATGAGAACACCTTCATTGTATTTGTCTACAGACTAATCTAGTTTTCTGTGTCCACTCTTGAGACCCAAAGACCACATCGGCACCTCCATTCGACTACGCAACCTTCAACGAGATCTTTAGACCAGTGTTTGCTTTCTAATCAATTGTCATTGGCACAGAATTGTTATTTTGTCGCTGTCTGAGTGCAAACGATACGTAATCGCACGGATCATATATTTGTCTGTCCGACTGTCTATTCAGCTCTTCTGTTTCACTGTACCAAAGTCTACTTAGAGCAGAGATTCCCAACCGGGGTTCGACTATCCCCAGGGGGGTACGAGAAGCTAGTCAAGAAGGTACGGGGTATAGTTGGTAAATACCTCTTATCATATTTAAATATATATATTTTTTTAAGTAGTTGTGTTAGTGGGAACAATCGTAGTGACTGGAGAAAAGCGAGTTTTGTTCTCAATCAAACTTTTTAAAAATAGTGGTGTTAGTGGGAACAATCGTAGTGACTGGACAAAGGCCAGTTTTGTTCTCAATCAAACTTTTTAAAAGTAGTTGTGTTAGTGGGAACAATCGTAGTGACTTGAGAAAGGCGAGTTTTGTTCTCAATTAAACTTTTTAAAAGTAGTGGTGTTAGTGTGAACAATCGTAGTGACTGGAGAAAGGCGAGTTTTGTTCTCAATCAAACTTTTTAAAAGTAGTGGTGTTAGTTGGAACAATCGTAGTGACTGGAGAAAGGCGAGTTTTGTTCTCAATCAAACTTTTTAAAAGTAGTGGTGTTAGTGGGAACAATCGTAGTGACCGTAGAAAGGCGAGTTTTGTTTTCAATCAAACTTTTTAAAAGTAGTTGTGTTAGTGGGAACAATCGTAGTGACTGGAGAAAGGCGAGTTTTGTTTTCAATCAAACTTTTTAAAAGTAGTTGTGTTAGTGGGAACAATCGTAGTGACTGGAGAAAGGCGAGTTTTTTTTTTCAATCAAACTTTTTAAAAGTAGTTGTGTTAGTGGGAACAATCGTAGTGACTGGAGAAAGGCGAGTTTTTTTTTTTCAATCAAACTTTTTAAAAGTAGTTGTGTTAGTGGGAACAATCGTAGTGACTGGAGAAAGGCGAGTTTTTTTTTTCAATCAAACTTTTTAAAAGTAGTTGTGTTAGTGGGAACAATCGTAGTGACTGGAGAAAAACGACTTTTTTAGTTGTGTTTTCAAGTCAAACGAGTTTTGTTTTCAATCAAACTTTTTAAAAGTAGTTGTGTTAGTGGGAACAATCGTAGTGACTGGAGAAAATACGAGTTTTGTTTTCAATCAAACTTTTTAAAAGTAGTGGTGTTAGTGGGAACAATCGTAGTGACTGGAGAAAGGCGAGTTTTTTTTTCAATCAAACTTTTTAAAAGAAGTTGTGTTAGTTTGAACAATCGTAGTGACTGGAGAAAGGCGAGTTTTTTTTTTTCAATCAAACTTTTTAAAAGTAGTTGTGTTAGTGGGAACAATCGTAGTGACTGGAGAAAGGCGAGTTTTGTTTTCAATCAAACTTTTTAAAAGTAGTTGTGTTAGTGGGAACAATCGTAGTGACTGGAGAAAGGCGAGTTTTGTTTTCAATCAAACTTTTTAAAAGTAGTTGTGTTAGTGGGAACAATCGTAGTGACTGGAGAAAGGCGAGTTTTGTTTTCAATCAAACTTTTTAAAAGTAGTTGTGTTAGTGGGAACAATCGTAGTGACTGGAGAAAGGCGAGTTTTGTTTTCAATCAAACTTTTTAAAAGTAGTTGTGTTAGTGGGAACAATCGTAGTGACTGGAGAAAGGCGAGTTTTGTTTTCAATCAAACTTTTTAAAAGTAGTTGTGTTAGTGGGAACAATCGTAGTGACTGGAGAAAAGCGAGTTTTGTTTTCAATCAAATATAGAAGGTACAGGTAGCCAAATAGAATATACTGTCGTAGGGGAGCGAAGTGTTAAAGGATTCATCCAGCTTCGAGGAGTGGGATGCCCAGTTTCGTTCCTCGCTCCTTTGCCTTCCTTAACTCAAGAGCAGAGTCAGGAACCCATATATAGATGGATGCACTGGATGCGTGACAACACCATGTTTCGAACCCGCTTATCTTTGCAGCGAAAGACCAGTATTTAGAAAAACAGGACCAATATTAAAACTGTTGGTTGGCAAGAAACAGAAGCAAGATTCTCAATAATTTATTTAATTGTGTTCTGTTAAACATCTAACAACTTTATAATACTAAAAATGTTATAATGAACCAAATAACGTTTTCTGTATAAACAAATTTAGTCAACCGCTTATTTTATTTTCTGTATATTAAAAATGGAACTAAGAGGAAAGCAGACTAGCAACAGATAATCATTTGTTTCCCATCAACCAATTTTTTTTATCTTCCTTGTTCAGCCTAATTGCCAAATTGTCTGTTATAATTAACCATTTAGTGTCTTTTTATTTTAGTTTTGTGTTCGGTTTGGTTTTAAGGAATATCTTGATTGCACACGGACAACTCCATCAGTGCTCCGATCTCCTTCCTTAGATCACACAAGGAGGATCTCAGCACAGTGCACCGGCGAGAATCTCAATGTGTGTATATAGGAATCACACATTCTATAATTATTTTTGTGATGAGCAGGTTTCTAATTTTTTAATTTTGCCAGAACAGCGGCCTGATAGGCCTACTCTTTACGATTTCCAACTGCCGAGGGATTTTTTTATGTGTGTAACGTGCACACGGGATCTCTTATTTTTTCGCCCTTATCCGAGAAGGCTAGGTATCCGATCTCAGTACCCAGGAGACCAGTGGGAGTATGACATCATTAGGACCACTGGTTGTAAAAAATATTTTCATAAATTATATTCCCTCAACTGGGAATCGAACCCGGTACCTCTAGAATTCGAGGCGGGCGCCATACCTCTTAGCAACTCCGATCCCGAGTTTTTGTGTTAATATGAGATACTTACCGTAATTTGCAATTGATTGCCGTTGATAGTGTCAGTTTATGTTAACAGTTTTTTTGTTTTCTTGCTTTTGTTATTGGCAGCTTTTACGATTGTATTACTTTATTGTTTATAGTTAGATACTCGATTTTTATTTATTATTATTAGCGCGTTTTGAATTTATCTTGCATATGTTTTTCTTAAATAGTATTTACTGTTATTATTTTTACTATTAATATTGTCACTGTTATTACGCGTACGTGTAGACGGACTTGGGAATCTACCACCATTGTAGATGGGGACAAGTACCACTATGATAACAGGATTTCAAGCACCGGAATCTCGGGTAAACTCTACAAATCATCCATACTTTATTTCCTTTCATGAGCTGTCTTCGCAGGATCCTCAGGATCAAGTGGCATGATAGAGTATCTAATTCTGAGGTCCTCAACAGAGCACATATCTCAAGCATCTACACATTGCTGCAGAGGGCCCAAACTAGATGGGCCGGACATGTTGTTCGCATGCCCGAAAAACGCATCCCAAAGCAGTTGATGTACAGCGAACTCTCCACGGGTAAGCGAACAGCAGGGGGACAAAAGAAACGCTTCAAAGACACACTGAAAGCATCGTTGAGCAACTTCAAAATTGATGTCTCCTCCTGGGAGACTATCGCACAGGATCGCTGTGCCTGGCGGACAAACATTACTCAAGGTGCTCGCATTGCAGAACAGAATTTAGCTGATAAGGCAGAAGGCAAGCGTGCTGCAAGAAAGGCCAGAATGCACAGCAACACTACTATCGACTCTAACCATGTGTGCCCCGTATGTGGCAGGGCCTGTAGGGCCAAAATAGGATTAATTAGTCACATGAGATCACGGCACAGATGTGTCACAACTCAAGTCTGAAGCTGTCGCCATCTTCGCTTGCGATGGGCAACTATTATTATTATTATTTCCTTTCATACAGAATAACGGGTTCGCAAGGGGTTACTAAAATTCACGGGGGAACGGAAAAGGTTACTAAAAGTCAAGAAGGTGCGGCAAGGGTTACTAAAAGTCAAGGAGGTGCGGCAAGGGTTACTAAAAGTCAAGGAGGTGCGGCAAGGGTTACTAAAAGTCAAGGAGGTGGGCAAGGGTTACTAAAAGTCAAGGAGGTGCGGCAAGGGTTACTAAAAGTCAAGGAGGTGCGGCAAGGGTTACTAAAAGTCAAAGGGGGGGGGGGGGAGAGGGGCTGGAAGGGTTACTAAAAGTAAACGGGGTGCCGGAAGGGTTACTAAAAGTCAAGAAGGTGCGGCAAGGGTTGTAAATAGTCAAGGGGGTACGGGAAGGGTAACAAATAGTCAAGGGGGTACGGTGACTTCAAAAGGTTTGGAACCCCTGGACTAGAGATTAACATCAGTAGTTTGCGCGGTGTCGGTCCTAGCGTGACTTACTTCGCTTCTTGTCCATTCGAATTTTCTTCGCCCGCATTTTCGTATTTTCAAAAGAGACCATCTTCGTATTCGTGCCAGAGACATTAAGAAAACAAAATTCTGTCTACAAGTTTTGAATTTGGCCTGAACCGGGTGAGTGGGGGTAGGGAAAAGGGAATACGCGGGAAGGGGTGAGAGAAGATTTATCGGCGAACTTTTCTAATTTTTTTGCTCGTCTAAAAAGACAAGGACGGCACTTTTTGGGACGTGAATCGAGGAGAATTGAAAGAATACATCACTATGGTTACCGCGTCTTGTGGTCATCGATTTCCAATGGTGGAAAGTTTGCGAATCAAACTCATTTACAACCGCTGAGGTAACTTTGCTCTTACTGACAGTACGACAAGAGATATTCACAAAATCAAAGGATGCAGAAATGGCCTAGCCACGTTATTTTGTTTTCGTATTGAAGTACCAACGCTAGAGGGCGTGGTAATCATGTCTATTCACAACTCCTTGTTTTCAGTGCTGTTTATCAATTCTGTTTTTGACATCTTTCCATGCAACGATGTTAAACTATCAAGTTTTTTTCTTTCTTTGTCGCCTTGCATCTATTTTTCCCCTCAAACTTTCCGGTTGTCACGATATAGTCCACCTTTCTTCTACTCATACATGCCTGAAGATAGGTGATTGCGTCATTCTCATATGAAATTAGAAGCTTCTCTTTTACACTGTTTTATTTCAGAACATCCTCATTACATTTGTTAGCTGTCCATGGCTATGACTGCAGCAGTTTATTAGTGCTGGTCTGATACTTCCTTTATCCAAAAGTTTTAATATTTGATGGTCTGTCCCAAGCGGTTCTTGCGAATTTTTTCATTAGAGTCATTCTCTGTCCAACATATTTGTTTGCGTTTATTAATTTAATTTTTCTACGTCAGTTTGTTTGTGCAGTTACGTCCAAGGTGTGTAGGATTCACATCTTGTTGCAGCTTCTGTAAATGAATGCTGTTATGTTAACTTTATAATGTTGCATGCCTTTAAATTAAAGCTTAAAGTATCATGTGGGAATGAAAGGATATAGTATGCAAGATAAATGAGAGTGGAAGGGCAGAATGTTAGACGGGCCTGCGCGCCCAATTCTTAACCCTTCGAAAATAAAGTTCGTTCGTTTGTTCGTTCTGTCCATTTAGTTTCAGTATGACATTTTGCTCCTTGGGTGAGAATGCGAAAATTCTGTACGTTGTTTTCGTCTCACTTATTTCTAGCAGTCATTCTTGTGTCCATTTCTGTAGTGTGTGTAATGCTGCCTGCATCCATTTTTGTTTTGTTGGCGTTTTGATATTTTCTTTTGCTACTCATAAAGCTAGGTCATCAGCCTACAGTGAACTGTGGCCCGTCTTCGGTATTTTGTCCACTAAGTCATTCATATAGACTAGGTCCGGAAACTGCTTAGAATATACCGCAGTTCCCCTCCACTTCCTCGATTAGAATATACAAGTACCACCCACCAGGAAAGTAATGGAATTGACAGCAGCCGAAGTACTTGAATATAACTGTATTACGACACGGGTCTTTAACAGCCACTCAGAAAGGCGAAAGCGCAGAGAGAAGAGGAGAGGAAGTGGAAGACAAGGAGATAGCAACTTACAGCTAACTAGGAGGCCAATCAACCGTATACTCCAGGCGGTGGGAAACAATTACAGGTTGATTGAATAGCTACTCTCTTATTTGAAAATCTTTATCTCCTTACTTGTATCCATTGGATCTATTTCAAACACACGTTGCCGCGCTAGCGTAGTGCGTTACCACACTGCGCTGGCGACCGGGTGACCCAGGATCAAACCCGGGCGAGTACATGTGAAGATTTTTCGTCGACCGGGATTTGGACTGGATTAACTCGAGCCCTGGCGAGTACATTTGAAGTAGTGTCGTCGACCAGGGACTGGCGGCTCCTGAGCCGACCCAGCTCTAATGGGTACCTCCGAAATCGGCGAGTATCTGCCTGAATGGCGAGGGACACCTGTCTCTGTACAAGAAAAAAGGGATACTCACGTAAAATCAGTCTCTGGTTTGACATACTAACCTGAGATTTCGCCTCGAGTCAATAATTGTCATTTGAGTTATAACTTACTTACTTACTTACCTAGTCGTTCCCCTTCTACCGTGAGGTGTAGAGGTGAGTTATAACTAAGACATTAAAAATGCATAAAACTGCGCTGGTCGAGTATATTTCCCTAGGGTGAGAGAAATAATACATCATTGAACATAACATAAATACAAACAAGAAAATGAAACGCGTCTTGATATAACCAACAGCCTTATGTATATAGTAGATGGTTGAAAGGACCGTGCTACAAAGAAAAGTTGTAAAAACCGTAATCAAAAATTAAATTATCCAGACCCCGAGGACGACCCAGAGTCCGCTGGGAGGACAACATTAGACAATCTTTGAAGGACCGAGGACTAGAATGGAACCAGGCAAGGAGGAAGACAGCGGATAGGATAGTCTGGCGCTCTCTCTCCCAAACCTCTACACCTCACGGTAGAAGGGGAACGACTAAGTAAGTAAGTAAAAATTAAATTCCATGGGATCTCCGTCGAAACAAGGAATAACAGGCAAACTGCTACACCATCCATGTCGTAATAGGCGACTAATTTTTACATTGATTAGAATTCCTTCTAAATAAACCTATTCGAAGGTTGTCTGTCTGTCAAATATTTTTTCTCCAACATTAAATTTTAGTCTTAGTTTAAAGAGAGGTGGCAAAGTATTACATATTCACGGGAATTAGTGTCATTAAATGCAAAACAAATGTACTAGTAATGTGTTAATTACAGGATTTCACAACAATAAGAAGATACTTAAGACAAGGTTGAAGATGAGTAAGGGAGGAGGTGGGCACATCTAGAGCTCCATATTTTCAATGTGAACTAATGTTATGCTAAACTAAGCGTAATGTCTGTTCTTTGACCTGATATGTCATTTGTAGTTCTTTTTTTGTGATCTATTTGAAATAAAAAGATAAAAGTACATTATTTAATTCAAAGATTGAAATTAAGATTTTGTAAGATTTCTCTCTCTCTCTCTCTCTCTCTCTCTCTCTCTCTCTCTCTCTCTCTCTGTCTCTCTCTCTCTGTACCATCATCATTTTCTCTTTTTCGCTCCTTATGGAGCATGGAGCCCCAGCCACTGCGGGTCCGCTGGCAGGAAGCCTACAACAAGCAGTCACATGATCTCCCAGCAGTAGTTTCTGTGGCATTTTGTTTTACATGATGAGGTTGCCAGCCTCATGCACAACCTCATATTAGCAGCCTTGTACGACATGCCTGGGGACGCAGTAGCCCTATCATTTTCTCTGTCTCTCCAGAAACCCACGGGCACTACACGCGGTATATGCACATACACATGCACATTATATATATATATATATATATATATATCATATATATATATAATATATATATATATATATATATATATATATAATATATATATATATATATATATATATATAATATATATATATTATATATATATATATTATATATATATATATATATATATATATATATATATATATATATATATATATATATATATATATATATATATATATATATATATATACACACACACATACTATGTCTATGTGTATAGGAATTGTATTACATTAATAAGCTATCAATGAAATCAGAATTGAACACAAATATAACAGTTCAAGCGATGTCCATTAGCATTTTCTGATCATGCATACAACTCTGCCACTGCGACATAATCTTAACACATAAAGTTCTTTCGTTCCATCAATCTGTCTTCAAAGCTATCCAAATACTTATTAATTTCATACATATATATATCGTTCTTCATATGTCAGTCAGTCAGTCAGTCAGTCAATCAGTCTGTCTGTCTATCTATCTATCTATATATATATATATATCTGTCTGTCTGTCTGTCCACCTACCTGTCTATCTTTCTGCCTACCTACTTGTCTGTCTTTTTTAATGCCTGTGTAAAACGTCTCCGTCTATTTGCGTCTTTGTTAATCTGTTTAGTTCCATGTGTCAAACTATATCTGTCACTCTATCAGTCTATCTATTTCATCGCATAACTGTCCGTGCAATCAAACACCCATCCATCTATTCACTAACGTGTGTACTCACAGATCAGGGTCTGTATTTTGCAGCGGCTTGTATCTGACATTTGGATAGTCCATGGCAATTAGGTTCTCTTCAGACAGACTTTCAGTAAGAGCGCAGGACTGACACTGCATCGCGCCCGTCAACTTCAGGTCATCCAGTGTCTACCGTTCATGCATAGCACCCGGTGAAAACGACATTATATAAAACATCACAAGTGTTCTTGAAATGATTACTTCACGCAAGATTAATTCGTGCACATAATCACATTTCTGGAACAGTTTTTAAACAGAAATCCCGAATTTTTTTAGAAATATCCAAGATTGCGTCATTCCTGATAGAGCAAACTAACGATGCCTCAATGAGCCACATCTAAAATATTGCTTGAATTCTAAAATCAGTCAAAAAAAAAAGAATTTCATTTATATTTTGTATGTCACTTCATTAATGAAATATAGAACCACGTAGTGTCGTTTACATTTCAAGACACCTGTGTAAGCTCTATCTTGTAGCCGTAAAGGTATTGCTGTAACAGAGAGTAATTCACGTAAATAAAAATGAGTTAATGACTCACGGCTGTAGTGCAATGGAACACGCTGCTTTTCCTCTAATAATATGTGCTGATGTAATTTCATGAAGATCCAACACTGTGTTTAACGAAGAAATGTATACTTAAAATGCATGTGAGAATGAATGGGTACAGTAAGAAAGATAGGTGAAATGTATAACAGAATGCTAGACGCATGACCAATTTTAAACTTTCTGAAAATAATGGTAATTCGTTCGTTCGAAGATACATTGCCACGGTTTAATGTAGACACATTTTTACAGTTTGATAAAGAAGACGCATTTCTAAATAATAATAAAATAATAAAAAACAATCTGCTATAGTTTCATGAACGCACAGTGCTACATAGAACAAAGACATATTGGTATAGTTTGATGAAGACATTTTTAGAACTGTTAAATTAACAGTCTGCTACAGTTTCATGACGAGACTTGATATGATTTAGCGAAATTAAACAGTTTTAATTTTTTTTTTTAATTAAAAAAATTCCGACAGCTGACGAAGAAACTTCTGCAACTTAATTAACATACACTCTTATAGGAGTGAAACCTGGTAGAGTCATGCGCCAGTCTACCCAGCTGTAAATGGGTACCTGAATCTGCTCTTGAGCTAGAGAAGGCAAAATGCAGCGAGAAAAGCAACTGGTCACACCCTCATAAAATATGGGCCTAGTATGGTGAAATCTCTAACATTTCACACGACAACATCTGCTATTTCATAATAGGCTGAAGTAGCCATAAAGAACACTTTCATGTCGCCTGTCAAGCGTGCGAACCAGACAAGCTCCTGTAGAAGAAAAGCTGAGAAGAAGAAGCTGGCCATGGATAGGACACACATTGTGGAAACCTGCTGATAGTATTACAAGACATTACTTGTTTTTGAATCCCCAGTGTAAGAGAAGTAGTGGGCTACCGAAGAACACATGGGGAAGAGAGCTGGAGACATCAGCTGATGGCACAGGTCAAAAGGGCTTGGCTCAAGCTTGTTGAAGTCCTATGCTCCTAGGGAGCTGGAGAGTGATGGATGAATGATGAATGTTACGCGGGCATATAAAAACATAACATTTTCCCACTACAACATGACCATCGTTTTTAGAGTCAAGAATATGGATGAGAGAAGAATGGATTAAAGCCGTTTGTCTCCAGTTACGTCTGGTGCAAAAACGTTAAATTACATAAACATAGACATCAAAGTAAATAGTTCCTGGCTTGTGGAAGTAAATATTCCTTTTTTGCGTCACATAACAAGCTTCAGACCGGTAAAGGTTTCAATGCAGCCTCGATTTGAGAAATACAGTTCACAGATTGTTACGTTATTTGACGTTAGAGTATTTTGCTGGAATTATTAGAGAATAATGTATCTTTGGTATAAAAACTTTAAAACAAAATTGCCAGAATTAGGTGAATACGTAGCTATAACATAAGTACATACATATATAAAATTATAACTGTGTTACAGACTGTAGTTTGCTAAAAGATAAAGGTTGTCCCGTACCAGATACTGCCCTGAGGAGTGAAGTGTTAGAGACATTAATATACTAGGTCACAGCTTAATGAAGTAGGGTGCCCAGTCCCCTTCATTGTTGTCTTAACATTCCCTAATTCAAGAGCAGAGTCAGGCACCCATTTACAGCTTGTTATAGTGAAGCGTGACGCTACCAGATTTTAAACCCGGAACCCAGTAACTATACAGCGAGAGGCAAGCACTCTAAACACTCTGGAACTGGCAAGTACAAGAAAATGACGCAAAAAAAAATTTCATGAATCCTTTTGCTGCTCACGTAAATAATGTTGGTAAACGTCTGACTAAGTGAGCGGACCCAGAAGATGGAAAGTTTAAAACCACACAGAAAGCTAGTTTAAAACCATACAGAACGTTAGTTTAAAACCACACGGAAAACTAGTTCAAAACCACACAGAAAACTAGTTTAAAACCACACAGAAAACGTTTAAAAACCACATAGAAAACTAGTTCAAAACCACACAGAAAACTAGTTTAAAACCACACAGAAAACTAGTTTAAAAACCACATAGAAAACTAGTTTAAAACCACGTAGAAAACTAGTTTAAACCCACAATGAAAACTAGTTTAAAACCACACTGAAAACTAGTTTAAAACCACATAGAAAACTAGTTTAAAACCACACAGAAAACTAGTTTAAAACCACATAGAAAACTAAATGAAAATAAAAGACAAAAGCATTGTACTTGCATGAAAGAACAATGTTGTCTCTGATCGTTAAAGATAAAGGAAGTTTTAAAAGAAGAGGAAGCAAACAAGAAAACACAAACAAGTGAAAGAAAATATGACTGAGATAAAGGAAAAAAAAACAGAACATAAGAAAGTGATGAACATAGAAAAACAGAAGAATATGAATAAAATATGAAGGCAAGAAGAAGAAAGACGAAAAAGTCATGAGGACACGAGTTGTAAGGAGAAAGATAAAAGATAAGATACAGATGATAATAATAAATGTCGAAAACAGAACACGCGAACATAAAACATACCAACAAGTCCAGCTACCACAAAATAGAACATTAGCACATCCTTAGCTGAACAACAACAACGTTTATTAAAAATATATCCTAACCACATGTCATCGTCTCTCAAACGACTATACAAAATAATTGAAGTTTAAAATCTGATTGGCCACGCCTGATACCCATTTATCTTGTGACAAAATACTGACAGGTGAGTCTTTCATTTCAGATGGCGCCTTTTTTGGACGCAAAGATTTAATTAAATGTGTAGAGCTTCATAAATCTAAAGTTGGACACGAAAATATCCAGCTCTTGAGGTCAGTTGAATGAGCATTACATGTCAGTAAATTTAACTCTCTTGACGCCAGCAAATTGAGGATTACACATCATCAAATTTAACCACCTTGAAGCCAATTAATAGAACATCTACTTCAGTAAATTTAACTAAGGTTTTTAATTATGTGAAAGCCAGAAAAAAAGCTCCTTACAGTTCACTAAAGTTTGATAAGCACCTTCAGTGATGTACAAGATTATATGAAAAATGCTTTACACTTCAGTAAATTTGCACTTAATTTACAGTGCTGTTAAAAACTAGAAAAATAAACATTTTGCATCAGCAAAAGTTAAGCTATTATTTTCCTCGTTAAAAATACTTAACATGTATTATTTGCTCATGAATTAAAATTTCTTTGTCGATAGCAGATACATTAAAAATATAAATAAATTAATACACAACGAGGCAAACTTCATTTAGCAGCAGGAGCATATTAAAATAGATAAATCATATAATATAAATTAGTCTTTCTATTCCCATGTTGTCTGACGCCATGTGCATAATTCAAATCAAGACATGACGTATAAAGAAGTTAGCCACTACATCATTCATTCCTTACCTTCGGCTCCCCAAGGAGCATAGACCTTCAACAAACATATGCTTAGTCATTACATGCACATCATTATTACATTAAAAAAATATCGGTAGCAACAAGGAATAATGATGCAATGAAGATATTGGTGAAGACAAGGAAGAGTGGTACAATTAAAACTTTCAATAACGGCGAGGAAAAGTAGCGCAATTAAACTATTAGCCCCACGCACAACCTCATTTTCATCTACTCATACGACATGCAGGAAAAACAACAAAGATGAGGATTACAAAAAAGATGAAACGTACAGCTTGGACGGCCAGACAATCAATAGAGAAAGTCTTCACTGGAACAAAAGACAGCCTTCAAGTAATTACCAAGATAGACAACGGCAATTATATATATATATATATATATATATATATATATATATATATATATATATATCTATATATATATATATATATATATATATATATATATATATATATATATATATATATATATATAATATATATATATATATATATATATATATATATATATATATATATATATATATAATGACGTCACGAGACGTGAAACATTGGCCAAACTGGCAACAGCTAGCAAATTACGTTAAAATAAGACGACAAGGGAGACAAAAAGAGAAAGATTGCGATAAACTGGTGGATAATCAAAATAGAAATTATTCAGGACAGCAAAACAGTGTTCGACAGTGATCTTCCTACTCTACTCTTATCACGATCTTAATAGTCTACCCTTAACAAGATCTTCCCCTTTCAATCTTAACAAAATCTTCCCAATTCAATCTTAACAAGATCTTCCTACTCTTAACAAGATCAGCCTATTCTACTCGTAATGAGACCTTTCTATTCTACTCTTAAAGAGATCTTTCTCTTCAATTCTTAACAAGATCTTCCTATTCTACTCTTAATGAGATCTTCCTATTCAACTCTTAATAAGATCTTCCTATTCTACTCTTAATGAGATCTTCCTATTCTACTCTTAATAAGATCTTCCTATTCTACTCTTAATAAGATCTTCCTATTCAACTCTTAATAAGATCTTCCTATTCTACTCTTAATGAGATCTTCCTATTCTACTCTTAATGAGATCTTCCTATTCAACTCTTAATAAGATCTTCCTATTCTACTCTTAATAAGATCTTCCTATTCTACTCTTAATAAGATCTTCCTATTCAACTCTTAATAAGATCTTCCTATTCTACTCTTAATGAGATCTTCCTATTCAACTCTTAACAAGATCTTCCTATTCTACTCTTAGCGTGATGTTCTTATTCTACTCTTAACATGACCTTCCTACTCTACTCTTAATATAACCTTCAAACTCTACTCTTAACATGACCTTCTAACTCTACTCTTAACATGACCTTATTACTCTACTCTTAACATGACCTTCTTACTCTTAACATGACTTTCCTACTCTACTCTTAACATGACCTTCCAACTCTACACAACATGACCTTCTTACTCTACTCTTAACATGACCTTCCTACTCTACTCTTAACATGACCTTCCTATTCTACTCTTAACATGACCTCCCTATTCTACTCTTAACATGACCTTCCTATTCTACTCTTAACATGATCTTCCAACTCTACTCTTAACATGACCTTCCTACTCTACTCTTAACATGACCTTCCTATTCTACTCTTAACATGACCTTCTTACTCTTAACATGATCTTCCTACTCTACTCTTAACATGACCTTCTTACTCTACTCTTAACAAGACATTCTTACTATTAACATGATCTTCTTACTCTACTCTTAACATGACCTTCTTACTCTTAACATGATCTTCTTACTCTACTTTTAAAATGGCCTTCTTACTCTTAACATGATCTTCTTACTCTACTCTTAACATGACCTTCTTACTCTTAACATGACCTTCCTACTCTACACTTAACATGATCTTCATACTCTACTCTTAACATGACTTTCCCACTCTACTCTTAACATGACCTTCCTATTCTACTCTTAACATG
Organism: Oreohelix idahoensis; assembly: GCA_024509875.1. NCBI lineage: Eukaryota > Metazoa > Mollusca > Gastropoda > Stylommatophora > Oreohelicidae > Oreohelix > Oreohelix idahoensis. The sequence goes on from JAMPIV010004097.1 coordinate 24,079, forward strand.
ACCTTCTTACTCTTAACATGATCTTCCTACTCTACTCTTAACATGACCTTCTTACTCTTAACATGACCTTCTTACGCTACTCTTAACATGACACTCTACTCTTAACATGACCTTCCTACTCTACTCTTAACATGATCTTATGACCTTCTTACTCTACTCTTAACATGACCTTCTTACTCTACTCTTAACATGACATTCCTATTCTACTCTTAACATGACCTTCTTACTCTTAACATGATCTTCCTACTCTACTCTTAACATGACCTTCTTACTCTACTCTTAACAAGACATTCTTACTCTTAACATGATCTTCTTACGCTACTCTTAACATGACCTTCTTACTCTTAACATGATCTTCTTACTCTACTTTTAAAATGACCTTCTTACTCTTAACATGATCTTCTTACTCTACTCTTAACCTGACCTTCTTACTCTTAACATGACCTTCCTACTCTACACTTAACATGATCTTCATACTCTACTCTTAACATGACCTTCCCACTCTACTCTTAACATGACCTTCCTATTCTACTCTTAACATGACCTTCTTACTCTTAACATGGCCTTCTTACGATACTCTTAACATGACACTCTACTCTTAACATGACCTTCTTACTCTACTCTTAACATGATCTAATGATTTTCTTACTCTACTCTTAACATGACCTTCTTACTCTACTCTTAACATGATCTTCCTACTCTACTCTTAACATGACCTTCCTACTCTACTCTTAACATGACCTTCCTACTCTACTCTTTACATGACCTTCTTACTCTACTCTTAACATGATCTTCCTACTCTACTCTTAACATGACCTTCTTACTCTTAACATGACCTTCTTACTCTACTCTTAACATGACCTTCTTACTCTACTCTTAACATGACCTTCTTACTCTTAACATGACCTTCTTACTCTACTCTTAACATGACCTTCTTACTCTAATCTTAACATGATCTTCCTACTCTACTCTTAACATGACCTTCTTACTCTTAACATGACCTTCCTACTCTACTCTTAACATGACCTTCTTACTCTACTCTTAACATGACCTTCTTACTCTACTCTTAATATGATCTTCTTACTCTACTCTTAAAATGATCTTCCTACTCTACTCTTAAAATGACCTTCGTACTCTACTCTTAACATGACCTTCCTACTCTACTCTTTACATGACTTTCTTACTCTACCCTTAACATGACCTTCTTACTCTACTCTTAACACGATCTTCCTACTCTACTCTTAACATGACCTTCGTATTCTACTCTTAAAATGACCTTCCTACTCTACTCTTAAAATGACTTTCCTACTCTACTCTTAAAATGACCTTCATACTCTACCTTTAACATGAGCTTCCTATTCTTAACGAGATGTTCCTATTCTACTCTTAACAAAATCTAGCTATTTTAGCCTTAACGAAATCTTTCTATTTTACTCTTAACAAAATCTTCCGTCTCTTAATGAGATCTTCCTTTTCTACTCTTAACAAAATCTTCCTATTCTACTCTCAGCGAAACGTTCTTATTCTTCTCTTAACAAAATCTATCTATTATACTCTGAATGAGATTTTCCTATTCTACTCTTAACAATACAATATCTTTCCGCCACAATTACTTCTGTGTTCACCAGATCAAGCTAAATAAAACAATTTAAAGTTACAGCTGCCATTGAGTACATGAAATAATGTTCAAGAAATTCTTAAGAATATGTTTTGAATCAACGAGATTCTTTGTGTTTAAAAGGAACAGTTTAGGTGATTTAATACATTTACAATAAGAAGCGAAACTATATAAATACCGGTATTGAACAGGGACATGTTTAAGCTTACTACCTATTACAGTGAACTTTACATTAAATGCACAATAACAAATGACTGAGTTTCTATTCCGTCAAGTGTTATATAAAGGAAGATAATCCTCATGACAGAAATATTTTGTTTCACAAGTTCGTTTCGGGCACGAAATGCGAGTAATGTAACAGCACGTCCCAGCTTTTCAGAATCAAGAAATACCACTTTTGGGGAGCTCTCTGTCGGCAGACAAAGCAGTTGGATTGCGTAAAAGTTTGAAAGGTCAAACTCTGATGTGATGCGTCCAGTCATATTAATGATGAATGCACACCATTTTTGAGTACGCCAGAAATGGTTGCGTCTTTGAAAGTCTAGTGCTCAATGAGTTATTGTGGTGGGCCGAACTGAAGGCAAGTGCTCGTGTAAAACATTGATTTCTACCAGATCGAACAGAACTTAAGTATCAATGTTTTCATTTATTGGCTATTATTATTAATAGAATCTCTTTTAGGAATCACTTTTATTGTTGTTATCAAATTCATTTTTTTAACCCCTTTCGGTAAAGTGAGGTCTGTTGACTATATTGTGTAAAATATATTTAATGGCACCAGCATAGACACTTTGATCTTAGCCAAAAGGCTGTTATCAAATTCAGTTAAAAGTGGAAAATAATCTGTGCATAAATTCCATTCGTTAGAATAAAAATGAAAATTAGTTTTGCCGTAGAGTAAGGTGTATCTGATTTTAGAAACTTTGATACATTTAAATGCAAAGCTCATATTAAAGTTAATCATAACATCATTGTTTTGAACAAAAATTTCTGACGTAAATGTTAAAAAATGTTTGATTTAATCGGTATTATGTCATTTACCGTATCATGCCCACCCCTTAAATTAGAAAACGCAAACTACATTTGCATGCATTGTTTCCCTTACTTTAAAAAAAACTCTTACTATCGTGAGTTAATTCCACTTTATTTTACATCCTTTTAAGTATTATTAAAAAAAATTGGCTGCCTCAAGGTCAATGAAAACGTGAGAGATTACAATGTACCAAGAAAAGGAGCTGCGTGCAAAATGTCTTCTCTACGATGAGTGGAACTTAGTTTTGAGCATCAAAGATTTGAAACGCGACAAAAATGGGGAAAGAAACCATCAAAATGATCTTGACGAAACGTTGTTAATATAAGATCACCACGTGTGAAATGAGATGTCTGAAATAAGCAGCCAATAAAACTCGTCAAGAGCTCATACGAAACACAAACGATGATATCAAGGCTACATTAGGACCAGCACCCGCGATGAAATATATGTAGAACTCAGAATACGGTTGGACACTAGTAAGGATAAAAAAGAGCAGCGCAATAAAAGGAAAGAATGCTTCAAGAGATGCAAAGAACAGCAAAGAACCTATCAAAAAGTACCGTCAAGGCAAGACATAGATGACGCTGGAGATCTATTGTAGGTGGTCATTCGATGTGAAGATGGCACATTATTTAATCTGAAGACAAACAGCACAGTCATTTAACCTCAGAATGGAAGAGGCTAAGTCTACCAGACGACCTAGAAGAAAGTGTGACGAACATCCCTAAGAAGCACAACTGGACAACATACTAGGTATTAATGTGTGCAATGGATAAGGAACGAATAATCAGTCTCATCTGCTAGAGTTCACAATATAAGACTTCCACAGGAGAAGAAGCAAAAGTCTGCACTGCACGAATAAGCGTGGTAGGCCAATGGTTCTACTATTTTGATGTCCTACATCCCTGTCAGGTAAATGAAAATGTAACAGTTTTGGTTAAATCATGACTTATAGATGATCGAAAAATTACAATTAACCCTTAATTTGTCAACACGTAAAGAAGTCATTTAATTTTGATAGTACAAAAAGTTTTCATAGTGGAGCACAAGAAACTGGTGGGTTTCTGTGTAAAGTAGATAGAAGACATGAAATACATTCATGGATAAATAAATGGATGCATAGATTGACATGCGCGTATTTAGATTCATAGACAGATAAACTGTTGAATAGACAGACAGACAGATTAGACAGAGCGATAGATAGATAGATAGATAGATAGATAGATAGATAGATAGATAGATAGATAGATAGATAGATAGATAGATAGATAAATAGATAGATAGATAGATAGATAGATAGATAGATAGATAGATAGATAGATAGATAGATAGATAGATAGATAGATAGATAGATAGATAGATAGATAGATAGATAGATAGATAGATAGATAGATAGATAATTAATTAATTAATTAATCTGACACTCAACGAATGAGGTTGAAGTAAGCGATGCAGAACCACATCGTATCACAGTGTTCTCAAACATTGTACCACCACCTGCAAAACTGTCCTACGTGAGCCACAACAATAGAAAAAAAGTATCCATGAAGAGTTGAAAACTTTAAATATCTTCTGACTGCACGCAATATTCTTTCAATACCCCCAGGCGAGTTATCTTCAACACCTGAATTATTCACTTGCAAGTCTTCGTGTGGCCTGACTTACTGGCAAAATATTGATGACACTAGCAGGTCTACGGGGGTGAATCAAAGCTTCCTGAAATTGATAGTCTACACTTACCTCTATAAATTCTTGATACCTTAATCTACCTAGGTATTTTGAGCACATAATGTCACCACGCTCTGTAAATTCGCATTTAAATTTTAATCAAGTCAGTGATAAGTAATTCTGAATCAAACAATCCAGATCGCTGGGCATAAATGATGTAAATAACTCATATCATGTCGAGTATTTTGGTAACTTAGGACGTGGCGCTTTGAGAGTTCTTGTTTTTATGTTAACGAGCCTCCTACTGTCATCACCGTCTTGAATTAGGTTCTGTTTCCCTTTATGTCCTGTAATCAGTTTATCGACATATTTATTTATGATGTCCTTTTCTTGTGTTAGCAAAAATTATTTTCACTTGTAAACTAAACTGAACATTGGTACATGTACTAACATCACTAGTTACACAGATCACACGCTTTTTTAATATATATTTGGACATGCGACATAATATAACTGACAAACTTTGTTTCTAGGTTGAAAAGAACGTGCCTTGCCAAAACGAGGCAATATTTAAAAAAAACAAACATGTAAACAATATTTTCTATCCTGTTAAAGTTCTCTGCGGACATATAAATAATAGAACTACAGCCCTCTCAGCCATATCGTTACAAGACGACTAGTGTCAGGTTGTGCATGTGGCTGGCAACTTTATTATGTGTAACAAAGTGCCACAGAAACTACGGCTGTAAGAGTATGCACTGCGTGGCACAGGCATCTTGCTAGTAGACCTGCTTCACTGGTGACTCCTTGCTCCATATAGAGGGCAAAAGAAAGTAATGATGATGACTAATGTTTTCTGGCTCATTTCTTCTGAGGACATTATGGATGTCGGTGCTATTCTTAGTACTACATCTAAAACCAAAACAGAAAAAAAGAGAAAACAAACAAATTACTATTACAGGGGGAATAGATTACGCGAACATGGCATACTGACTCACAGAGCGCAATAAAAAGATTAAAGTAGGCATGATTCAGCACAAAGTAATGTGTACAAAAGCTGGTGTACTCAAATAAGCATCAACAGAAGAGCTAGACAGAGCTACAAGAACACTGTCTTTGGAATCGTGTAGAAATAAACTGAAATTAAATTACAAGGCTAAAGTGATTTCAGACAAGACACTTCCGACATGTCCATCCTTTGTCAGTAATCAGTTGACAGTTCGAGATATCCACAAAGAATACTAATAGATATCGTAACGAGTTCAAACAAATTACAAGGAGTGAAAAAAACAGGTCGTTGATATCGACGAACCAGACGGGAAAAGTGTGTGATATCGTCCGGATTTAATTTAAAAAAAAAAAAACGAACATCAAAACCACAACAGTTCAAACAATGAATAATAAAAAAAACAAAAACACACACACAGTCATTTATATCGTATTAGCATCATCCAGATTTACACAACATAAGAACCAATGTAAAAACTATAGCAACTTCAAGCACAACATAAAAAGCTATACAGCTCTGCATATTTTCGTCTCTAGCCAAATGGACACGAAATGTTATTTATTTCACGAATTGTTAAAAATACCTACTGGAATGTCGTAAAAATAACCAAATTTATGGCAGTCCTGGGATCGTCTGTGGAAGAATATAACTCGTAACAAAAAGAGAACTCTTACGTATAAGTATATTAGTGCTCTTCTGATGTCTTTCAAACTGTAGTAATGTTTCCGTTTGTCAGCTTAACATTACTTCCAAGATTTGGTTTTGTTTCGGGATTTAGAAGGCAGAGGCTTGTGTCAGTTTTTTTGTTCGGTTTGTTTTATCACATAGTGTATTTAGTTGTATTATAAATGCAGATTTCACGGCAGATGAGTATTTGAAAGTAGTTCCAGTTACTAGGATGACCATGTGACAGGCGTGTCTTTTCTAGTTTCCCGAAAAAACATTTCAGCGAGCAGTGAGATCATTACATCACGCAAGAGGGTTACTTTTCAGTAACTGTACTTTATTTATGTGTATTTTGTTTGCCATGCAAATACTTTTGTGTTTCACATTTATTCCTCTTCATCGAAGAGAAAAAGCACACGCTGTTGGTTTTAGTAGATTTGGACAAAGCGTTTGATAAAGCATGGACGCTGAAAGTCACGCTGCAAAGATGTGGTGCGTGTGGGACAATGTACAAATAAAGTGACCACTACCTTGAGAATGGTTCCAAAGGTTGTTATAGCTAGGAGTTGTAGTGAGGATAAGCTCTCACTACAGATAAATACTTCTATGACACGCGCCTCAAATAGCCTCTGACAACCAAGCCCAGCTCCCGGCCTTCCTGTGTGACTCAATTTGAGCCCGGCGGAACTGTTTCCCATGACGGGAGAAGGGGCGAAGGTGAGTCACTGGCGCCTTAAAACCAGTAGCTTCGGGCAGATAGGGTTCATGATCCTTGGCTGGTAGCCTATCTAAGAGAAGGTAAAACGCTGAATTCAAACCACCGCTGCCTAGCGGGAATCTCCATTTATGGGAAAGGCTTCGGGAGTAAACCCTGAGGATAAATCCGGAGTAAGTGTCTAATATTGATTCGACATTATTCTGGCAACTCCTGCGACGTGGCTGGTACCAAACTGTATCGACTACTGCCGTTCCTTTGGATCTACGGGCTGCGTGGAGAGGGGGAGCATGCTGCATGGGCAACAGCTTGATCTCCAAATAACTGTGCCCAAGCTCGCGGCCTGGAGAGGGCACTCTAGCTTTGGCAGATGTCAAAAGAGCAGTTGGGTCACCGCAGCTGAGATTCAAAGATGTGTGCAAGAGAGACATGAGGGCTCTGGACATAAATCCAGAAACCTGGGAGGATGAAGCTGCCGATCGCACCAAGTGGCGATGCTATCTGCGGCGCCACCTCAGATTGGGCGAACACAAGCTCACACAACAAGCAGAAGAGAGAAGAAAACGTCGAAAGGAACACCAGGAAAATAAGCAGCTGCGGGCTGTCGCCTCAGGGGCGCATTCCCATAGTCAGTTATGACTGAAGTTGCTATTATTATTATTATTCTTATTATTATTATACCTTGTGAATAGAACTGCCAGAGTACAGCTACAAGGACAGACTAGTATGAAGTTTATATTAGAGCAGCGTGTCCGCTAAGGTGGGGTCCTGTCGAAGGGAGACAACATACTCAGTGTTCTCCCTCTCAAATAAACTACAGAGTTCCAAACTAGTGCTAAACGGAAAAAATCTACATGTGAAAATTCAAACTTTCTAGGCACTACCTGTGATCGTGACTACCTGTGATCGTGATCGCTGTTTGACTTAGAAAAATCGCGATTGAAAGAAACCGGCGAAGGCAAGGCAAAGAATGGTAGTCATAAAAAAAACTTGCTGGAACAGCTTGGAGAGCAGATGAGAGAGTGCTAATGATATTATAACCAAGCCGAGTGAGATCAGTCCTAGAATATAATAGTGCAGCATGGGCAATAGCTGCTAAATTAATCTTCGATGCAATAAACAGACTCCAAAACCAAGCAACGATAATCATAATTGAAGCCAAGAATACAACACCTGTTAAATAACTCCAAAAGATTACATACCTCCAACCAATGGAGGATAGAAGAAATATCAAGGCCCAGCAACAAGCTCAGAAATTCAGGAGACGAACAGACCATCCAATAAACTATAGAACAAAGGCTCCTGTAAGGAGAAGACTCAAGCAAAGCAACATTGTAGAATCAACCACAACAAAGATGAGTGCGGATCCCATAAATGCGATGTGATAAAAAATGTAAGAAAGAGTACGGTGCTCGGTTTAGCCTATAAATGTCAACAATTTTAATTTCCCGGTGAATAAACACACAAGTACCTGCGATGTCAACAACTAAACCCATCTACACTGTGCACAAGCTCCCTGTTTGGAAACAACATCGCTTCCCTGAAATGATAGAAAATATATCTAGAATTGAAAGAAAGAGGAGCCAAACTGCAGCAGAGAGAAAACCCATAACACAAAATACAGAGAAATATTACTCAAGCAACATCTGGACCCAGCATTGTCACGAAATACGTTCGTTCTTTTTCTGGTCTTCACTCCTCTCCGGCATTATTATTTTACCACTTCGTTTACGTGCTAATTCTTCCAGTATTCGTTGTTTTCGCTTAACTTGCCACATTGACTTTTCGCTTATCGCCAGCTCAAGACGGAGTAAAAGTCTAGACTGAGCGACATTCCTATTGTTATCCCATAATTTTTGTCTGGGAAGATACACGAAACCATGTTGTCGCATGATACGGTGCTAGTTTGCAAAAATGACGTGGTCAAATACGCGATAGATCTCACCGGGATGTAGGAGGATAACAATCTTTGCAAAGATTAAGACACGGACAGTGATGCAATACTTCCGGCAGATGAACTTTGTTCTGATAAACAACTACAAGAAAATAACACATTGGACGAGATTATAATGTTAGATCTGTAAAATCGTGAGTAATAAATATGACAAATACCCACAGAAGTAGCAAGACCTTAGATGGTAATGTAGTTTTAAAATCACGTGTTGTCTTATGTTGTCACGTAGTAATGTTCTACATGAGATGAGGGTATTGGGATAATAGACCCCTACCAAAATCAGACACTTATTTGCAATTGATTTGGCATTTGAGATGCTAAGACATCCTGCTCCTGACTGGACCTCTGAAAGGACTTTCTCAAAGTGAAGAGATTGTTCTTGCTTCAGAATATCTATGGCCTGAATTTATGTGTATTGTTTGTCTGAGTAGGACGAATCTGTCTTATATCTGTATATCTTTACATATCTAAGTCGAACTATATGTTCTTTTGTCTCTAGAGAGGTCAAAGGCTGTTCGGCGGATGTGTCTCTAGAGAGGGGTGTGTGTTTTGGCTTCGTCCTGATGGGACTGTGTTTTTTCTATGTCGGCTTGTCGCCGGAAAAAGTGATCTCAGTATTTGTGGGGAAAGTGATAGTCGTCTAGACCTATCGTGTATGCTTTACCCCAGTGTTTATTCCTATTGCCAAGGAATGGCAGAATCATATTTCTGATACTAAGGTAATAAAAGATACTCTTGTGAACTCTCGTACGAAGCCACCATTTTCGATAGGTACGATTTGCATGTCTGAGAGAATATATTTGACTCGATGAAAACGACTTCGATTCCTAGCAGCACTATATCCTGTAGAATGCAGTCAATTGTTCATGATCAAATCTACAGAGCAATGAAATGTTTAATGAATGACTAACTTTAAGACAGATTCATTATCTGTATCCAAACGTGAGTGACAGCTCACGAGTGAAGCCATCTTGGAACCAAACATGTAGTGACTTTCAAGAAGAGAAAAGGGATGCCCGTATTATCGCTTGATTAGTCCAGAGATCACTGCTACACATGAGAACCCATTGCTAGCGGTTCAATATTATTATATGGAAAAATCTGTGCTGAACATTATGTTAAAGAATCTCGCTAGACGAGATTAGGTCTAGAAGACATCTGAAATATTATTTATAAGCGGACGTACACAGTCAGAGAAGTCAGTTTATATATATATATATATATATGGGCAATACTGAGTGCTTGGCTACTGACAGTCCATTATACTATTATTCTACATGAGTGCCCATGTAACATAACATTGCAAGACCATTTATCCACTGTACCATGATGTATTATGCCAACCTGTGATTTGTCACTATCTGTGCTGTCGAGTGTGTACGTCCAATTAAACTTTAGTAAAGGTACACAGTCGTTGGTGTCGATGACTTCCAGCCATACATGAGTGTGAGAAAAGAACATTTGTCAACTCCACGAACTCTTCCTATCATTCGCACATTATACACTCCATCTATGTCTACACACCACTGCGTAGGTCAAGTTGACATTCCATACTCGAACCACGAGCAACACAACAACACAGTATTTAACTCTGGTGATGTTCGAGCGAGCTTCAGATTTCTCAGCATGTCTCTTGCTCAGGGCAAGGATCTTGTATTAAGAGTTTATCAACTGATGATGATGATGTCTGCTTCCATCCACTTATATTTATCTTTTTGGTGGACATCATTAACTGGAAAAAAGGAGGCCTTATCAACTGGTGGACCAGCTTTCTGGGTTTGACCTCGCAGAAGTTCAGAAGTCAACAGATTACCGATACCAGACCGTTTCCTGTGGCTGATACGACACACTTGCAGTATTGGTTTGCTCTTTGTCAACACTTCGTCACGTGACCTGTCAAGTGAATGCAGTATGTAGGTCAGCGTTGTTGACATTTTTACATTAGACATTACAGAGTTTCACAGAACAGTTGGATCAATTCTTGTCAATATTAACAGGAAGACAGTATTAGTGAACTAAGAAGTCCTATTTTCATCGATGGATCTTCTTGTTTTCTATATATGAACTTTAATATTTAAGGCCAGAATGTTTAATTGAATAAAGTGGCAGTTTGTTTATTTTCATAAAAATAACTTTGCCATTACTGTAAAACTGAGCCTATTTTTGCAACACATACTATCATACACATAATTTATATATATTTATGTTTACATGTTATTTGTTTGTATAGTATGTTAGTTTCTATGTCAGCGGGTTGTGTTTAAGGTTGGGCGGCGTCCTCACAACAGAATATCCCACGTCATAGAGGGTCCGTTGTGGGCGTTTTCTATAGGTGCAATTTTCTTGATTGAAAATTTGCTGCGACAACTGTTGCTTTTGTGTTAGCTGTGAAGTCTGTAATTATTGTTATTTTTGTAATATTTCTTTGTTCTTTAGTTTTGTTTTGATTTGTTTGTAATTTGTTGGTCTACCTTTTCTATCTTTCAGTTCTATTCACAATTTATATTCATATATTGTGACGTCATTTGTGTTGTTATTCTTTGCAGATTCAGTGATTATTTTCATTGATTTCCCTATTTGATTTATTTTGATTTCTGCAAACGTTCTTGTATTGTCAGTCCTATTTGTACTTTATGTATTCTGTTGGTTGACATATGTTTTATATAGGTATATTTCATAAGACACAATTGCCTGTGCACTGCACTTGGATTATGGTATAAACCAGTACCTGATTATTATTACTGTTATACAAGACCTTATTAAGGCTTGTGACCCACAGATATTGGGATAGTATACTGATTAATCAAGTCATTAAGAACTTGTGGTATTATTATTGTTTCAGGTGATTAGTATTATTGTTAGACATCATGTCTACATTAGAATACTTCATTACACAAGGGAAAGCCCTTGATAAGACTGGTCAACAATTAGAACAATGGGCTGTTGCTCAATATGACAAAGCATTAGCTGCAGAAGAGAAAAAAGCTGCTGCAGAAGAGAGAAAAGCTGCTGCAGAAGAGAGAAAAGCTATGGCTGAAGAGAAAAGATTAGAAAGAGAAGCTGAGGCTGCTGCTGAACAAAAGAAATTGCAGATGCAGGTGGAGGAAAGGAGATTTGAAGCTGAACAAAAAAAATTAGAAAGAGAAGCTGCTGCTGAACAAAAAAGATTAGACAGTGAAGCTGAACAAAAAAAGATTAGACAGGTAAGCTGAACAAAAAAGATTAGACAGTGAAGCTGAACAAAAAAGATTAGACAGGGAAGCTGAACAAAAAAAGATAGACAGGGAAGCTGAACAAAAAAGATTAGACAGAGAGGCTGAAGAAAAAAAAGCAATAAGAGAACATGAATTTGAGTTAGAGAAATTGAGATTGACAAGTATGAGTAATGTTAATCAGGCATCTAGTGGTAATGGTAAACCTTCTACTTACAAGGTTAAGGTTCCACCGTTCAATCAGTCCAGTGACGATATTACATTCTGGCTGGATAGATTTGAACGTTCTTGTCGTACACATAATGTGGATAAATCACAATACGCTAATCAATTAGCAGAAAACTTGAAAGGTGAATCTTTGACTAGATTATGCCTTGTAGGAGAAGCAGATAAGGATAATTATGATGTCATTAGGGCGGCTTTGATAAAAAAAATATCAGCTAAGTGAGGAAGGCTATCGCCTTTTATTTAAAACGATGGTGCCTGAGACGGGTGTAGAATTCTCAGAATTCACTGCAAAGGCACGTCTCACAGTTGATCGTTGGATTGAGCTTTCCAAAACAGAAAAAACGTATGAAGGACTTATGGATTTGTTGCTCAGAGATAAGATTATGTCATGTGTGAACAAACCTTTCCTTGAATTTATACATGAGCGTAAACCCAAATCTCTAAAAGAAATGGAAGAATATTGTTCCCAATATGTCACTGCACACCCCGACGTGACTTTTGGCAACACTAAGATTAAGGAGAGTATGCCAGTTGCTTCAGCAACACCATACAATCCCAATTATTCACACAGATTTCAGGGACCTCAAAACAGATTTGATAAAAAAGGTAACCATAATAGTTATCAAAACCAAGGTAACCAATCATTTCAGGGTTCTTCTTCAAAGAACTGGAGACGAGCTGATAGCTCTCGACACAGGGGTGGTCATAATTATAGGAATTTCCGTAGAGGAAGTAATTATAGAAACTATCAGGGTTATCCGTCTTGGAGTCAACAAGATCATAATTACAGAGATACTCATTATAATGAATATGATAATGGTAACCAAGGGAACTATGACTCAAACCCAAATAGGGGTTACAATAGAGGTAACAATAACTACAGAGGTGATAATAACCGAGGTAGATCTCAAAACAAAAGACATAAACCACATTTTCAGGCAAACTCTGCACAACAAGAGTCCCATGAAGCCTATAAACAGAGTAAAGATAATAATGATGCTAGTAATATGGCATGTGCCGCTTTTGATTTTGGGAGAGCATCTCAGTGCCCCCAATGCAAAACGTTATTTGAGCCAACCACAGTGTCTACTTTAAGCTGTGGCCATCCTCTTCCTGCTCTTCCGGCATCAGTCGCGCATGATGGAAGAGGTTCTCTTGTCTTACATAAGGGTTTAGTGAATAACAATCCAGTCTCTGTGCTATTTGATTCTGGATGCACCACAATTGTGTTAGGCAGTCACTCGTAGATCCTTCCCGTGCCACTGGACAAGTAGTCAAATGTGTAACATTTGGCGGCACATTAGAGAAATACTCTACTGCTATCATTAGGATTGCTACTCCTTTCTTTACAGGAGATGTACACGCATGTCTTCTTCCGAATCCGATCGCTGACCTCATCATCGGTCGCATTCATGGAGTCAAAGAATGCACTCCGCAACAAATTTCCACGTGGGAAAGGCAAAACATGCAGATTGCTAACGCTGTAGTCACTAGAGCTCAGGCTCTTAATATGCCTCAAACTTCATCTACTGAAGATAATGAAGTGCATAACCAAGATAATCCCTTGGTAATTTCTCGTGACTCGTTTATAAAACAGCAAGAAGATGATCCCACTCTGAAGAAATTCTTCATTCTTGCAACTAAAGGTGATCCGAATAAAGACACAAGTCGTAAATCGTGGATTACAAAGAAGAATGGCGTACTTGTACGTATGGTTCAAGACTCCATTACGTCAAGTCATTCTCAAATCCTGGTTCCCAAGAATTTGAGAGTTAAAATTTTGCAGCACGCTCACGACTCTCAGTGTGCTGGACACATGGGTTTTTCCCGTACTAAGTCAAGAGTCCTTGCGGCTTTCTTTTGGCCATTGGTAAACAAGGACATACGGATTTATTGTCGATCTTGTAAAGTATGTCAGGAAGTTAAATCCAAAGGTCCACGGCATGCTGCACCCATTCAGGCGGCGGACATTCCTATTCGGCCGTCCAAAAAATGGCCATAGACATTATTGGTCCATTTAAGATCAAGTCTGCCAGAGGACATCAGTTTATCTTGACGTGTGTTGATATGTGCACACGTTGGCCAGAGGCTATTCCTCTGAAGAGCATTACTACTGCTGATATTGCAGATGCTCTTTGGCTTATATTTTCTCGTCTGGGGTTCCCCGGAGAGATATTGTCAGACCATGGCACCCAACTAATATCAGATACCATGTCTCAAGTAATGTCTACTCTGCAGATAGATAGATCTTTAAGTAGTATCTACCATCCAATGTCTAATGGTATGGTCGAACGCCTTAATAGAACACTTAAAAACTTACTGGGGAAGATAACTGAGGATCATCCTCAAGACTGGGACAGAGTTTTACCTGCGGCCCTCTTCGCTTACAGAGAGGTACCCAATGAACATACGGGATTTTCTCCCTTTGAACTCGTCTTTGGCGCGCGTCCGCGTGGCCCTATGTCGTTGCTTCACGATCTCATAACATCTGACAATATTGACGATGACACAAAGTCATCCTACGAATATGTCATCGCGTTGAGACAAAAAATTATCGAAGCATGCAAATTAGCAACTTCTTCTTCTGAATTTGCGAAACAGAAGGCAAGGCAATTTGCCAATAAGAAGAGATGCTTACGACAACTTTGTCCTGGTGACAAAGCATTTGTATTACTACCTTGTAGGGAAAACAGATTACTTATTTCTTGGAAAGGTCCGTACGATATAATATCGAAAATTTCCGATGTCGACTATATTGTCGATATTGATGGGAAGCATAAAACCTTCCACATCAATATGCTTACTGAATTCCATGAACGTCCGGATTATTTGCAACCCATTTTCCAAGCAACGGACAATTCTCCAGTACAACATGGTCATTACTCATCACTGTCCGTGATACAGGATGAGGAAACAAGTTTTTCAGATGTAAATCTTCCTCTTCCAATGATCCCACTTCATTCTAGTGAATCATGGAAGAACGTTACTGTCTCTCCTGATTTGTCTCTAGGAGAACAGCGACAAGTTTCAACTATGTTGCAAACATTTCAGGATGTACTCACTGACATCCCTGGACAAACGAATGTCATTGAACATGACATTGTTCTAACTGACCATACTCCTATTAGGGTTAGACCTTATCCTATACCTATACATTTTCAAGCACAGGTCGAGAAAGAGTTGGATGAGATGATAGATTTGAAAATAATCGAACCATCCACCTCTGCATATTCTTCGCCGATGGTTATTGTTCGTAAAAAAGACAATAACATACGTCTTTGCGTTGACTATCGAAAATTGAATCAAGTAACGAAGTTCGATGCCGAACCTATGCCTTTACTGGAAGAGCTACTTACTCGACTCTCCAAATCTCATTTTTTCACTAAACTTGATTTGTCTAAAGGATATTGGCAAGTTCCTTTATCTGAACGCGCCAAACCTCTCACGGCTTTTTCAACACCTAGAGGTTTGTTCCAATGGAATTTTATGCCTTTCGGTCTTATGAACGCACCAGCTACATTCGTACGCATGATGCGCCGAATCCTATCTTATCGGTCAGATGTCATTGCATATCTAGACGACATCTGTCTTTTCAGCGATACTTGGGAAGATCACTATTCAGGGTTAGATGAATTGCTGTCTACTTTGCGTGAGCACAACCTGACAGCGAAACCCTCTAAAGCCTATATTGGTTTTAGCGAAATTTCTTTCCTAGGCCACCGAGTTGGTCATGGTTTCCTAAAGACAGAGGACCATAATACTAGTAAGATACTTAACATCTCAATCCCTAAGACTAAAAAACAGGTGAGAAGTCTGTTAGGTCTTATTCAATTTTATGGCAGATTCATTCAGAATCTATCCTCTATCATGGCACCTCTCTCAACACTTCTAAAGAAAGGTTCGCCTAATGTGGTCCACTGGTCTCAGGAATGCCAATGCTCTCTGGATAAGATTAAAACATTGTTTTCAACACCACCTATTTTAGTGCTACCTACTAAAGATAAGACATTCGTTCTTCGTAGTGACGCTTCATCCACTGGGATTGGAGCGGCACTAATGCAAGAGTACTCTGGAACTCTGCATCCTGTAATGTATATTTCCAGAAAACTTAATGCGGCAGAAAGGAATTATTCGGTTTTAGACCGTGAGCTATTAGCTATGGTTTGGTCGATCCTCAAACTACAGAGATTCCTTCTAGGCGCACATTTCATAGTAGAAACCGACCAAAAAGCTCTTACTGCTATACAGAGTAAGAATTTGAAGAGCTCGAGGTCTACTCGATATGCAATTGCTCTTCACCCTTTTCATTTCTCTGTGCGAGCTATTCGTGGATCAGATAATGTGATGGCAGACATTCTGTCAAGATGCCCACATGATTCCACATAACTATTAGGGCTTAGACTTCTTGATATGTCTAGTTCTATAGTAGTTCCTTTTCTATATCATGATAGATACACATTTGTAATTTAATAATATAATGATTGTATCACTACATAGCGGTTCATTGATGTTTATTCACCGCTGTGCTTTGATGATTTTTTTCTTCATAAATCATAAATTTAAGATATCTAATACGAAATGATGATATGAATTTTTTAGGCATTGTGTAATTGCCAGAATTGTATTATACTTTGATGACACCTTCCTGGAAAAATATACTTGTAGAGAAATAATTTCTCTCAGTTTATGAGACACATTCTCACCAGTCGCTCCATAAGTCGACTTAGCCTCATATTAGGCGTTATAGGTATTCCTGATATTTTCATCTGCGCATTATTCATGCGTTGTGAGCCTATTGTACGTTGCTCCTAGATGTATTTCAAAAAAAAAAAAATGTTCCATTTTTTTTTTTCCCGGGAGGTGTGGTAAGACTGTTACGTGCAGTCTTTGATATCTTACAATATTATACATTGGTATATTTGTTATGTTCGCAAATATTTCTTAAAAAAAATAATGCTTAAGGGAAAGTCATTATTGAGTTACTTCCCTTGAAAGTTGTGTCGGCTCTTTCGATCGAACTCCGCGGATGAATCCATTTTACTGCGATTTATTCGTTGTTTGGGTAATAATAGATTGTTCTTGCTTCAGAATATCTATGGCCTGAATTTATGTGTATTGTTTGTCTGAGTAGGACGAATCTGTCTTATATCTGTATATCTTTACATATCTAAGTCGAACTATATGTTCTGTTGTCTCTAGAGAGGTCAAAGGCTATTCGGCGGATGTGTCGCTAGAGGGTGGTGTGTTTTGGCTTCGTCCTGATGGGACTGTGTTTTCTATGTCGGCTTGTCGCCGGGGAAAAAGTGATCTCAGTATTTGTGGGGAAAGTGATAGTCGTCTAGACCTATCGTGTATGCTTTACCCCAGTGTTTATTCTTATTGCCAAGGAATGGCAGAATCATATTTCTGATACCAAGGTAATAAAAGATACTCTTTTGAACTCTCGTACGAAGCCACCATTTTCGATAGGTACGATTTGCATGTCTAAGAGAATATATTTGACTCGATGAAAACGACTTCGATTCCTAGCAGCACTATATCCTGTAGAATGCAGTCAATTGTTCATGATCAAATCTACAGAGCAATGAAATGTTTTATGAATGACTAACTTTAGGACAGATTCATTATCTGTATCCAAACGTGAGTGACAGCTCACGAGTGAAGCCATCTTGGAACCAACATGTAGTGACTTTCAAGAAGAGAAAAGGGATGCCCGTATTATCGCTTGATTAGTCCAGAGATCACTGCTACACATGAGAACCCATTGCTAGCGGTTCAATATTATTATATGGAAAAATCTGTGCTGAACATTATGTTAAAGAATCTGCGCTAGACGAGATTAGGTCTAGAAGCCATCTGGAATATTATTTATAAGCTGACGTACTCAGTCAGTGAAGTCAGTTGATATATATATATATATATGGGCAATACTGAGTGCTTGGCTACTGACAGTCCATTATACTATTCTTCTACATAAGTGCCCATGTAACATAACATTGCAAGACCATTTATCCACTGTACCATGATGTATTATGCCAACCTGTGATTTGTCACTATCTGTGCTGTCGAGTGTGTACGTCCAATTAAACTTTAGTAAAGGTACACAGTCGTTGGTGTCGATGACTTCCAGCCATACATGAGTGTGAGAAAAGAACATTTGTCAACACCACGAACTCTTCCTATCATTCGCACATTATACACTCCATCTATGTCTACACACCACTGCGTAGGTCAAGTTGACATTCCATACTCGAACCACGAGCAACACAACAACACAGTATTTAACTCTGGTGATGTTCGAGCGAGCTTCAGATTTCTCAGCATGTCTCTTGCTCAGGGCAAGGGTCTTGTATTAAGAGTTTATCAACTGATGATGATGATGTCTGCTTCCATCCACTTATATTTATCTTTTTGGTGGACATCATTAACTGGAAAAAAGGAGGCCTTATCAGTGCGTAGGCGGAAAATTTCACTTGTATGCTAAAGCGCTATAAGACTACTGTACTGACTTCCAAATGCTTCAAGAAGAAATCATAGACAGCCAGGATCACGGAAATATTAGGACTCAAATGTGTGTGTGTGTGTGTGTGTGTGTGTGTGTGTGTGTGTGTGTGTGTGTGTGTGTGTGTGTGAGGAAAATGTTGAGAATAATGGCAAACCAAATTGATATTGTGAAAGCGAAATGTTCCTTCAACAAGGAATGTCACAATCGACCTGCTGTAAAGTTATTCAGTGTTTCATTCATTTCTGTTTTAATAGTTTACTTTTTTTGGGTCCACTTTTGCCATGAACCTTTGAATGGAGCTAAAGTGTTTCGCATTGGCTGGTGCGAGCCTGCGTTGTTTGTAGCATGTCTGTTATATTATATATCCATCTGCCTTTTAATCTTCCTCGCTCTCTAAAGCCAAATCCTCTACTGTTGTAGGCACGTGGTATTAATAGCTATCTTAAGATGACTAAACCACTTTATTATCTTTTTCTCTGGGTATTTGATGCAGTGCATCCCTTGCACAAACCCATTACAAACCCTCTGTGGTGAGATTACAGTGATACAACGTTAAAATTCCTCCATATATAAAGATAATAGGTAAAATAACATGTAGGGATAAAAAAATAAGTAAGGTACAATGATACATTCTCGCCCACGCCAGCGTTTTCTAGCGCCATTGAAACTAACTAGTTAGAACATGCAGACTAAACGACCTATCCTTTTAGACGGGGTAGAAATGGAGATAAAAGAAAAAAAAATTGTGACGGTCCGAACACGTGTTTGAATCTAAGACTAAAAGACGAAATTTGTAGCTTTTAAAGAAAAAATTACGCCACTAGTTGACACAATGTAAGGAAATGGACAAAAAACGACCTTAGCTCTTGTTAGAAACAGACGTATCTTGGACGTTTTACGGTAATTAGTTGTTTTAGTTTGAATATAGCGGCAAACGCCGTACACGAAGGTTCAAAAACAAATTTCAAAACTAACCTTGAAAAAAGTAGGTTTTTTCTTAATAATAAGTTTAGGAGAATAAAAACTAGCTAGTTTGATAGCCCATCTTAATCTGAGAAATAATATACTTTTAATTACACAGACGGACAGATAACACGGAAGATATTGACGAAAGACTGTATTGTTCAATACAGACTAGCAGACAGTTTTTTGTGCATATTTTCACTAAAGTTACATTTTGACGTCCTTGAGACTAAAACTGCAAAAACAAACTGCAGGTGGACTAGGGGCAGGGTAGGTGGATAGTAGCTAAAAATAACTTAGCATAGAATCTTAGAAGTAGGGGGAGACAAAAATTTGGTAGTTTTTTCTTGTAGTTTCGTCCAAAAACAAGTGTAATTTTGGGAAAAACCAAGTTGGGACGGACAGACCGACAGAAAAATACTACACACTAGACTGAGACTGGACCGAAATTGAACATTTGTAGTTTGAATATTTGAAAGGTAGAGGGGAAGTCCGCTGATTGGACAGAAGCTTTTATATTATAGAAAGAAAGATGCCCGCTAGTGCCATTTTATAGAAGACTGTCCATTGACACAGTACGTTAATGCTAGAGGTGTGATTTCCAGGAAATATTAAATATTATCAGTGGGACGCCTTAATCTAGCCAGCAGCTCAGCTGAGTTTTGCTAGTACAACTTAACTGTGTTCTCAATTCTGAATTGTGGTAAGGGAAAAAGCATTTACCTTTTTAATTTTAATATTTTGAGTGATTGATACTGCCATGTCCCGAAAAAGGATTACGACAAGTGAGTGCTTACTCTAGGTCCCCAGCAGCAGTCCAGGGCCTAGAGGCAAAACTAAATAATATAAGAAAACATATCTAAGACTATGGAAGACAGATCTATATTTGAGATCAGTGGGAACATATCACCCACCTTATTGGATGGAAGAGGAAACTATTGAACATATTTCGGATGCAATGCAGTCATGGGAAACTGGTGCTGTTGATAACACATGGGTGAGATGTGCTTAGTTGGTCAGAGAGATCTGACCCGATCTTTGTAATGTTTTTTCGTTGTTATGTGTAAAAATTGGTGCAGTAGGCAGTGCGTTGACACATGGCACAAATTTTGGTTTCAGAGTTTCTGGTCTGGCACCACACTAGTGTCAGATGCTTGTGAAGAGATCTATGAGTGGATGATTTGAAAGCCCATCATTTTACTCCAGCTACTGTGAGGAGTGGGCCACTTGAATTCTTTACTGCATCGTCACAGGCCAGATAAGTGAAAACCTGGCCTGCTGTAGATTCATCAAACTTGTCCACAATAAATAAAGAAATAAAATTTTGTTGTATAAACACTATAACTCCGTCCATATTTCAAGGACAATGAACATTATAAACAGAGATTGGGCATGATGACACCACCCCGACTAGACATCCAGTGCTAGTTTTCCAAAGACACTGTAGTTAGTATTAATATTAACCAATGTAACAATATATTTATGTATACAATTTTCATTTGATTATATATGCACTTTTATTGATAAATACATATTGTTTCATACGTCCTGACCAGAAGAAACATTTGGTTGAGGACTAAATAAATTCAAAAAATTGTAAAATCTAAACTTCTAAAGCCAGTGTTAGTTAATTTGATCATAGAGCTTATTATTATTATTAGACTTAGTGTTTACATGTGTGTGTCTGTGTATTTAATTACCTACACATCACATTCCATTACCCTAGACATTAAACGTAGCTAACATACATAATAGCAGAATAAGTCTATTTGAGGTCGTAAGTGGTAGCAGAAAGGCATTCTGTAACTCACATAAACTTTTATCTTCAGGAGCCTTCACAGCTGACCTCATCCAGTACACTAGGTAACATAACAACCACGCAATAACATCAAAAACCACTACACCCTCCTGTCCTGATTCTCAATTCAAGTGTTTTCACAGTCGCACTCATTGGTAGTTCCTATGTGTGTGTGTGTGTGTGTGTGTGTATATATATATATATATATATATATATATATATATATATATATATATATATATATATATATATTTATATATATATATATATATATATATATATATATATATATATATATACATTTAAATTAACGCTCTGGAAAGGTAAAAAGTCTGAAGAAGAAGTGGAGGATGGAAGCAGAGGTTGCCTGATGCTCAAATCAGGAGACCCAATACTCAAAAGAGGCATTTGTTTCCCAAACTTACGTTTGTAGTACAAGTTGCCAGCAGTAGATGCTAGACACCTGATCAGACGGGCCTTGACTGCAGTTGACATGGCAACCTAATCAGTTACCTCGGCCTTGTACAAGAGATGTGCTGCTGCTACTATAATTGGCTATTGTAGCGAAATACAGTCCTAGGCACTATTGGGAACCAATAGCGGCTGAAGCAGACGCAACCAGCTAACATTTCAGTATTTTCCCGAATTTCCACCTTAGTTACAATCATCCGATGATGATAAATATCATCGCTTTTTTAAAATAAACAAATTTATTCATTTTACATTGTTAAGCTATAAGTGATTATCAAACTTGTTTATTTGTAACTGTAAAGCTATTGTTGGCTTTATCGCTATTGAAGAAGTGTATGTCTGCACCCGTATGTCTCATATTGCTCTAAAGTTTAAATACATAACCAGATAGAGCTATTAGATTAATAGTTCCTGAATCACTTTCAGCTAGGGGCTGAGAAATACGAGAGAAAGTATATTCCCGCACAGATGGGGCGGGAGATTAAAGTTCATGACAGCTTAGATGATCGGCTGTTATGCGTGCTTTAAATTCCTGTGTTAGTTAGTTAGTTGCTTATCCTTTACAGGACGTGGCAATCAACCCCAGCTTTTATTGGCTGTTTGTGATTTTTCTAGGCAATTTTTTCATTCAGTAGTTTGCCATTGCTTTCTGAACGGTACGGCGCTTATACCATTGTTAAAAATCCACACAAAGCGATCTGCTACCAAACCGCCTGCAGCAGGTTTCGAACCTGGTATATCTGGATTATGAAACTGCGTTCATATCCATTAGGCCACAGACGCCGACAAAAATTCCTGTGAGGCTCCCTTAAAATAGAAGTATCATTCTTCTATTTTTATCTCCGCCAAGAGTAATCTTGAGCGACAGTTGATAACATAGAAGACGCTCATCATCATTATACTCTAAGTTTGGCCATTGTTGGACCACTACTGCGGTGTAGGGGAGACAATCACGTAATAGCTTGCACATACATATCAGCATCAAAAGCAACAGAAGTTGTAGGTGGAGGAGTGTTTCTGAGCATAAGCACTGGTACACAGAAACAAGCTGTCAGTGGCAACAGGACAATTCTCAAGTAACTTCAGAGCAGAGACAGATGCCTTGAAAAGTGCAGCAGAGGTCCTAATGGCAGAGAGACAAGCTGCTTTCTTCACAGACGCACTGTCAGTAACTGCAACGCTGAATGGCCAGACTAATGCAGACCTGGATGACCTAAGAGTAATACTCAACATACTATGTCAGCGATTCAAAACAATTGTGATACAGTGGATCCCATCTCATTGCAACTTCTCCGGCAATGAAGAGGCTATCAGAAGCAAACACAGGAGCAAATTGGATGCATATCATCCAGGCACCAAATACATGATGCCTATTACCAGCTCAGCAGAAGATAAAAAAAGTGGTAATCTTCAGACTCCGCACTGGCCACAACAGATTGAGATACCATCTATTCAACAAGCTAAAGATAGGAACTACCGATCAGTGTGACTGTGGCACTGATACAATGACTGCTGGACATCTGCTTCAAAGATGCCCAACAAATGAGGACCAGAGAAAGCACTTATGGCCGACACCAGTACCATTCCTGGAAAAAGTGCTATGTAGATGTAAATAGTCTCAAGGTGACAATGCTTTCTTTGAAAATATTCCTCTGAGAGTGTACGAAGAAGAATCATCACCAAGGAGCATCACCAAGTGCCAATTCGGCTGACACGAACGGCCTAGCTGTTAAATAACTTCCTATTTCTAGTGCTCTTTACTAGGTTTGTTACTGACTGCCTATGTAACAGATTTTCCCATCAATTTGGCCAAAGAGGTATTTTAACGGTTTTAAGACATGCCCACACAACAACAAAATATTTAAAAGAATATTTTAAACACAGGCTTTTAATGCAATAAAAAGCCACAAATAATTTTTAAAGGAGTTTATAGCCTGCAGTCAATAAATGTAACATCAAATTGACAAAAAGCGTGGGGCGCTTAATATACGAGCTAATTTCATGACTACCGTTACAGATTTTGGAATAAATAATTTATTTATAAAGATACATAAAGTGTTATATATCAAAATGAAAAGAAATGAAACCCCTATATCATGCACATAACTAAATTGTTCAGTGGTTTTAAACATGCATTCACCTATACATTTTCGCTACTGATGGGGATCGATCATCGGCCTTTCTAAAAGGCCGCTCGTATACTAAGAGTTAAGCGCTTATCATATATTTTATCCATAAGTGTGTAATGAAGTATAAAGCAGAAGTTAATTTCATGTAGAATCAGCGCCCCATTATTAATAATATTAAATTTTAATTTTATTATTTTTACGACTGATTATTGTATTGTCGTGGGGAATACACAACTATGCCAAGTTTCAGAGCTATTGCTCATCTGGAAGTGATTGAAAAATCGATTGAAAGATTTGTAGATGACAAGAGAATGACATACGTTCCAAGTTAAAGAAAAGCATGTAAAAAATAGGACTATCCCTATGCAATCTTTGTTGTAGCGTTCCCATGTGCATTGACACAGCCTTAGTGATTTCTAGCTGGTGTGGACAGAAATATTAGCCCTGTGTTTCCAACAGAAAATAAGTAAATAAAGATTTTTTATCAATTCTTGTTTCATTTGTTGCATTTCTTGAGTTGATACACTTTTTTGCTTGTTTCGTATTTTCACATTTTTTTTTTTAAGCTTACTATTTTTTTTTTTTTTTTAAATAACCAGCGGCACTTGGGCTTTCAGCCCTTCGGCCCAATGACATGTCATTGCGAGGCTGGGGAACCTGAGGACTTTCCTTCCAACCCGGTCAGGAGCTTCACTCCTTCCCATCCACAGAGGGTTTATCACAGGAGCCGTTCAGGCTATTCAGTCAAATTTCCCGCCGTAAACATTTCTTCAAACGCCGACGCCCGGGTTTGAACCATGAACACCTGGTCGCCAGTACAACGCCGAAGCCATTACACCAGCGCGGCTCCCGATTCCAAGGAATGTAAAAGCGGGGCGGGGCTAACATGTTACACAGAATCTGCTTAATGTCTGCAATAGTTTTTGGGGCAATAACAATGAAGAGAAATTCTACGCAGAGCATTACAACATATGGTTTTCTGATCATCAGAAGTTACACCCATCGGAGAAGCGTTTCGGCGTTTTATCTTCTTGACACAGTGTAGGACAGTGGTTCCCAAACTTTTTTGTCAGGGCCACACTTTCGGAATGAAAATTTACTCGAGCCACACCGAATTTTTTATTGATAAGAAATACCTTTAAAAAAAAAAACACAAAAAATCAACTCCTAGCAGTGCTTTATTCGTAACAGAACATAATTACTTTATAATATGATCATGAGACATTCTGAAAGTATAAAACAATACAGCTACATAAAAACATGATTCATTCACAAAATGTACAAATTCAATTAGAGGTGTGAGCTTGTTTTTGTAGGGTAGTCTCATTTATATTAGATCTTATTTGAAGACGCAACTAACGAGATGAATGCAGTCAGCGACTCATAGCTTGACTGCTTGCGTCAGGGTCAGCGAACCAGAGCTGACCAAGACCCTGCTCCACCTCCAAGTGGTGGTCCTGGAAACAGGCTGCATCACTGCAGCCTGGCCGAGAGAGTAGGGATCGAAGAGGGAAGGCAAACCCGGTCCCAACTAAATGCCATGCGGAAGTCGGATCCGTCGGGCCGAAAGGCGCAAATATCGCAGCTTTGCTGTAAACGGCGACACAACGCAACCAACGTCCTTTTCAAGACGAACGAGGAAGAAGAAGAAGAAGATCTTATTTAAGACAAACAAACTCTCATCTCCTCATCAACACAAAGAAGCCTGTCTCTTTTCTGGTCTTTGATATTTGTCAGATCTGAAAATCCCTGTTCACAACAATATGTTGTGGAAAACGGTTTAAAAAAAAAATAAAAAGTAAAGTTTTGCCTTGTTTTGGCGAGGCGCGTCCCGTTCAACCTAGTCGGTTATATTAGGGCGCATCTCCAAATATAAAAGACCTTTAGGTGTGATTTTAGTGGAGAACTGTATCTATCTGATATAAAATAAATTATATTACTGAATAAAATTAGAAAGACTCTATGGATTTTAATACATATATTTCCCATATTATATCACAGATATTTCGCGGAAAGACAAAGTGACAAATGTCGAGGTGTTGTCAGGAGCTGGCCTTCAGAGCATGTATACACTGCTTAGACAGCGAAGAGTACGCTGGCTTGGCCATGTCCGCCTCATGGAAGATGGTCGCATCCTAAAAGATATCTTCTTCGGACAACTCGCAGATGGCAAAAGAACAGTTGGGCAACCGCAGCTGAGATTCAAAGATGTGTGCAAGAGAGACATGAGGTCACTGGGAGGATGAAGCTGCCGATCGCACCAAGTGGCGATGCTATCTACACTCCACCTCAGATTTGGAGAGCTAACCTGCTAATTTCTCTCGCCACACCGTTTGGGAAGTACTGCTATAGGGTAATACCCGGCTGCATTTTTGTTAAAACTACCAGCAACAAAGTTTTGTAAACTGTAAATAGCCCAGAAGTAAACAAACAACAAACCCAATGTAAACTGTCATTACCAACAGTAATCAATTGTAACTGACATTATGTATTTTAATAGAGTACAATAAGGAAAGCACAATTACGCTAAATACCATAATTATAACCGACAATTAGCTCAGCTGATGCTAGTCCGCTTTCCTCTCATTTAAAAAAAAAATTAAAACTTTACTAACTGCTGTTTTTCTTCACTGTCTGTATTATTAATTGAGTCTAATCATCCGGCTCTCAATTACCAAGCTGGTCTTTCCGTCCTGGTTTTATCCATTCAGCCAGTTAGAGGTCGTTACGACAGTAAAGGCAGGTTAAAGAAAACCCACTAGAGATGATCGAGATGCGGTTTGTCAGAAGAATTAAATGAATAAGGTTATTTGCGGCTGGGATGGCTATCGAGAAGCTTTTAGATAAAAGTTACGAAAATGGAAATGAAACTTAATTACACCAGAAACAAGAAAATTAGTCGTCACTGGACATGGCGAGAGTGGAGTACATTAAGATATCACATGATCATGAATAGAAAAAAAATCATAACGAGAAAGGACAAGAGAGTTAGCAAGATAATAGGATGAAACCAAAGTAAAAACACTTCTATAAACGATTAATGCTGTTCAGCTATACGGCAGGTTGTGTTTCTATATGAAACTGAGACAAGGGAAATGCTGAAACCGTGAATGTGTCTATATATATGAAGCTGAAATAGAAGGAAAGTTTGACAATTTGAATGTGTCTCTATATACAGCTGAAGCAGAAGGAAAACGCTGAAATCCTGACCAATAAAAAGCCGCATTTGCTTACGTCAGATAATCGAAAATGATGACATGAAAATTAAAGGATCCACAAATGAAGAATTAAGGCACGGAACAAAACGTAACCGAACAATCACTATACCAGGATACACTAGCGGAAGGGTTTAAGGAAATCACACAAAGGAAACAACAAAATATTGCTACACAAGCTTTGAAGTGGAGCTACACAAGCAACAGGGGAAAAGTCAACTCACAACACTGCGACACAGAAAGGACGTGCAGCTGACATCTCTTGGAATGAACATAGGAAAACAAGATAATTGGCTTAAGATCAAATCAGTGGAGGAAAGCAGTGAATGGCCTATGCATCATTAGGAGCAAAATTGACAAAAGTCAAACCAGTAAGTTATATACATATTTGTTTCCATGAGTTTCTAAATCTTTGTTAGATTGTACCGCTGCTATGTCTGTCTAACATGTGCCACTTTTATGTATGTGCGTGCGTGTGTATATCCGTGTATGTGTATTTCTGAATTAGATCTAAACATAGCCTAAAGTGCCTAGCGTAGGGTGGCCAGACGTCCGGATTTGCCCGGCTTTTTGTGACAAAACTGAGCGTCCGGCCGGATTTTTTAAAAATGTTGAAATATCCGGCTTTTGTGTGATTGGCTAAATTACTAACATGAAAGACACCATTTTGAAAAATTTTTCCTGGAATCCGATTTCTGAGTACAGAAATTCTGTCAGAATTAAGAATTTTTATTCCGCAAAATCGACGGATCGCGCAAATTGCCAACAACACTACCGTAAGTTGTCATGTTGTTCGATAGTTTATAATAGTGCACTATCACATTTTAACCCAGGTTAAACGATGTTTAGGTTTATTGGCATTTGTTAAGGGAAAATTTAACAGACAAAACGGCTGAATTTAGTCACTTATAACATCGGTGTCTATTGCAAATAATATTAACCTTAGTTCGTACTGCTTTTATATTTATTGCAATTTGTTTATTATAAAAAAATACACGAGTAGTTACTAGCATAGTAATGGGTTTGTTAAAATTAAAACTCCGTCTGTTGCATTTTACAAATAATTTTAACTTTAACATCGAATGTACAATTGATTAATGGCATTATATTAAATTTATGTTACAGATACCCGCTCAAAATGCCAAAACGGAAGTGTGTGTTCACGGACGAATTGAAACTAAAATTTCAGTGCTTTTACAGTGGTCGACAAGAGTATGAAGCAGAATGTCTTGTATGCAGAGGCGGCACATTTGTATCAGTAGCAAATAAAGGTGCAGCTGATTTAAAACAAAAACATATAGAAACAGAAAAGCACAAGAAAGCACTTGCGTCTGAATGTTTGCAATCAAAACTGACATTTTTAACTACAGAAATAAGCGAGGAAAGGTTAGAAGTTGCCGCGGCCGAGGATGCTTTTACTTGTCATACTGTAAAACATCACAACTCTTACAGATCAATGGATTGTACTTCAGTGTTACTCAAGAATGTTTTCCACGATTCAGAAATTGCCAGCAAATTCTCATGTGCCAAAACCAAAACAGCTGCTATGATCATTTTTGTGATTGCACAGCATTCTACTGAAGCAGCTTCGGAAGCACTGAAGGAAAGATTCCATTAAAGGCACTCTACTTGTGCAGTACAATTTCAAAGAGCTTTCATGCTCTGATTTCTATGCATATTTAAAACGTAGCCCAACTTTGTTGAAGAAGATTTTATCATCAGAAAAATATAAGTAGGCACAAAATCAATGTGATTTTATTAGCTTACTGTTTGAATGTAAAAAAAAAAAGATGTTTCAGCGTCTTGTAGTTATTGAATAAAGATGTCCTACTTTCCGTCCTACATTTTAAAAATAATATCCGGCATTGTCATCCTTTTTAGTACCCAAAAATGGCATTTGTCCTCCTTTTTGTGTTGAACAATATGGCCACCCTAGCCTAGTGTAGTTCCCGGAGATAGCTGGTCCCTCAGTCAACTAATTAAAGAAGACTAGTATGATGACATGCATGAGAAACGTCATCATATAACACACATTTCTACAGAAACCCCTACTGCAAGAGCACATGCGTGATTTCTGTAGACTGTCTGCATGGAGCCAGTTACAGGTGATGACTTCGTGTTCTATGGGAAGAGCAAAGAAACACGATTCTAGAGAACTTGTCACAAATGGATAAGAACATATGCTTGGGGTTCTCAACTATCTTTTGCGTCGAAGCACATTACTGATTTTAAGACATGACAGACAGACAGACAGACAGACAGACAGACAGACAGACAGACAGACAGACAGACAGACAGACAGACAGACAGACAGACAGACAGATAGATAGATAGATAGATAGATAGATAGATAGATAGATAGATAGATAGATAGATAGACAGAGAGGCAGGCAACGCGTTGAAGACCCGTGACTGGTTGAAACAACAGCGAGTACCCGTATGTCAATTATATAGACACAGTCAATAAAAGTGGTATTGACATCTTGATAATTATAGCCTAGTGATCCACAACTGCAAATTTCAATGGCGGATGATCTGGCTCCGGGACAATGGGAAACTGGATGCGGAGACTGATACACGGTATTAACGAAGCCGTCACAAACATGGCCTGAAGCTAGCCAAATCTACCAGCTCGCAAAAGAACAGAAGTTGCATTCTTTGACGATTTGATGATTCTAAATAGTAAAGCTTGTCCCAATGCAGAAGCTGCCATACAGGAGTGAAGTGTTAGAGACTACGCCATACTAAGCCCAGCTTTTTTAAAGGCGGGGGTGCCCAGTTCGTTACCTGAATGCCTTTGCTTTCCCTAAAGGAAGAGCATAGTTAGGTACCAATTTACATCTTGGTAGACTGGAGCGTTACGCTACCAGGTTTTTAATCCGGGAGTCCGGTAGCTGTACCGGGTGAGGATAACGCTCTGAAAGCTTAGCCAATGTAATGGGATGCTTTGCCTAAAAACTGAATCAAATAGGTCAGGTGTAACTAACGGTTAGCGATTAAGTCAAGTACACGAATCAAAGGAAATAACTTAAAACTTCGCCCTACTTTCACGAATTCCAGACGACTTAAAGCGAGTGCAATATCACGCACGGGCAACAAGCGTTTGATCATTGTAATCTAGCCTTGAAGACCATCCACGTAATAACATCTTTACGGGTGACCAGATAGTAAGTACCAGGGTAAACAAACATTTTTTTTTCTGAGAAATTACTCGAACGCGCCACTTTTCATGTCTTATTCCCAGACTCTCGAGTCATCAGGCGACGTCTGAACTTTATCGGTAATGTCAGAGCAGGTCAAGCGTTTATATTTCGTCTCACGTCCTGTTTGACTAAGTTGTTACCAGTGGCGTTACCCCCTTAGGGTGTGAGGGGAGAGGGTGATTCACCCCGAGTGACAGCAAGGAAAGGGGTGCAATTGGACAGAATTATGATAGTACTTACTATTAAAACTGTGTGAATCTGTACAGGAAGGGATGCCAAATTTAGGATCCGCCCCGGGTGCCATATACTTCAACTACGCCCTTTACTGTTACCATTTATCTGTATAGAGGAAGTAGTCTTTGGACAAAAAGATGTGGGCGTTCTACAAACTGAGTAAGGGAGGGTATGGGAGAGAAATGCACTAGAAGGAATAGAAGAAAGATAAAACAAAGGAACGTAATACAGGTAGAGAAACTGGTTTAAGAAGCGTACGTGATGGACATGTAAATCGTAGATTCAATAACATAATTTATAGTGGGGAAATCCGAATACACTTACTTACGCCTGTCTGATTGGAAAAGTTGGTTGAGCGATTGCTTATTGCGGTAAAGTTACCGGGTTCAAAACCTGGTAGTATCGTGCTTCAGTCTACCCAGTTGTAAAGGGGTACCTGACTCTGCTTTTGAGCAAGGGAAAACAAAATTCGGTGAGGGAAGATACCGGCCACCCCATCTCATAAAGGTGGACAAAGTGTAGTGAAGTCTAGCACCTCATTTCCCTAAGGCAGTATCTGCTGCAGGAGTATCTTTACCTGTTTAATGTACTTCCCTCCTCTCTTTCCATTAATCATTCCCCACCCCAACGCCGTATATAGCCTGGAACAACCACTTTTCAGTGTTTTCACTTGCAGGAAGCCTGCACAAAAATTCTAGTGCTCTTGCAATGATGGTTTCTCTTGCAATGGTGGTTTCTCTTGCAATGATGGTTTCTCTTGCAATGATGGTTTCTCTTGCAATGGTGGTTTCTCTTGCAGTGGTGGTTTCTCTTGCAATGGTGGTTTCTCTTGCAATGGTGGTTTCTCTTGCAATGGTGGTTTCTCTTGCAATGATGGTTTCTCTTGCAATGATGGTTTCTCTTGCAATGGTGGTTTCTCTTACAATGGTGGTGTCTGTTGCAATTTCTTTTACTTGATGAGATTACCAGCCCCCTACACGACCTACTATGTGTCGTATCTTACGACATGTCTGATGTAGCAGTAGCCCAGTTTATGTCCTTGTCTAGTAGAAAGTCCCCTGCCCTCTCCCGGGAAACCACTCTGACCCTCAGTACTAGATTAAAAAAATAATATAAATAAAACAAAAGTACAGCACAAGACACTCCAGTCACATCACCCCACCCTCCCTGGTAAGACAACCTGAATTGTACGTCTGCGACTTATTCCATGTCGTCTGCCAACCACCCTGTGAGAGAACATTAGTAATATATCGATTAACACATCGATTACATTCCACGCTTCCCGCTGGAGTCTTGCACAATGTTGCCTCAAGCAAGTTTTGCGTGAACGATACAACCCGGGCATGATGGGTGTAAATAGATTCCATTTGCTAACATAATTTGCTAAACACTGAAGCAGAAGACTCTTTTTCTTCATTTCCCGTTTTACTGGATATTGGAGGTTTAGAGGTAAAGGTAACCCCATAGGATATGTTGCCGTAGGCAAATTAAGTGTTAGAGACTTCACTATACTAGGTCTAGATTTATATGGTGGGGTGACCAGATTCCTTTCTCGCTGTCTTTGCTTTCCTTAAGTCAAGATGAATCAGGTATCCATTTACAGCTGAGTAGATTGGAGCGAGATGCTATCAGGTATCAAACCCGGAACCTAGTCACTAAACTGCAAGAAGCAAGTACTTTAACACCTCTGCCAATTAGGTTTCACTGGAAGTATATTTACATGGAAGATGGTCGCATCCTCAAAGATATTTTCTAAGGACAACTGGCAGATGCCAAAAGAACAGTCGGGCGACCGCAGCTGAGGTTCAAGTTCAAAGATATATGCAAGAGAGATATGAACGCACTGGACATACATCCAGCAGCTTGGAAGGATAAAGCTGCCGATTGCACCAAACGGCGATTCTCTCTACGGCGCAACCTCAGATTGGGCGACAAGAAGCTCTCGTAACAAGCAAAAGAGAAAAGAACACACTGAAAGGAGTACATGAAGCAAAAGCAGCTGAGGGCTATCACCTCAGTGGCGCATTCCCATAGTCAGTTACGACTTGACGGGGCTACTTCTGATATTCTACCTATGAGACGTCTTATATCTGAAAATAACACACACACACACACACACATATATATCACAAACCCATTACAAACCCATTA